>JAUMHH010164777.1:2720-17050 GCA_032359455.1 Chlamys rubida | reverse complement strand
ACGAGCCAGATGCAGTGAGTGACACGCTGAAACAACCGTTCGGTTTGTGGGCGTGTTCTTTTTGAACACGGCTTGTTAACGATTTTGATTGTAATCTATCAATAACTTAATTATTAGGTAATCAATTATTCAGAACGTTTTTTATGTTGTTTGTATAAGAAGTCTAGCAATGGATCAGTATAGCACCCATAGCTTCAATGTCACGGTCCTCGATAAATTGAATAATGGATACCGAACAAGTATTTGTAAACTGTTATGAACCTAAGGCAATATCTAATAACGGTTCGATAGAGTGAACTAGCTATTAGTTGTGGTTTGTGTAAGCTTCACGGTTGGTGGGTACTTCATTATCAGTAAATTAGCACTGTTACCTGGTCCATGTCTTCTAATTAAATAAACGTCGGTAAAAACCCCTTACATAGTGATTTACATATCCGGCAGTGATACACAAATCAACACTACTGGATAACTGCGAAGGTTCAAGTGCCTTCCAAGCAATGTGTGGTTTTCAGCATACATCATTCTGTCTATGGTTCAATGTTCTTTACTATGTAGGCCCTCCGTGTAATAAGTTGAACATTCGTCATTTTATGTATTTTCAGACGATAATGATATTTCTTTTTTTTTCAATTACACATCGTGAGTAGGTTTATTAAGATATTCAATACCAGCAACAAACAACATACTGATGTCAATTCTGTTTCTCATTAAAGGGGAAAAAGAAAGTAATTTTATTTTTATTTTTGCGGACTCCTTTCTATAATGCTTTGAGTGTTGTTGGATAGTATCCATTAAAAACTGGTTATATATACAGTAAAATTAAAAGAAAAATATTCAATTATTTAAACACACATTTTATTGTAAATTTGCAGATTAAGTAAGTAATATCTCGAGAGCTATGGAAGACATAAAACTAGTTTAAAGTTGATATCTGAAATACATTTTTACATCAAATTCAAAGTCGGAACTTAAATCAAGCATGAAAAAGGACAGGAATTAAGAAATTACACAAAAGGGACATCGTGAACCTCAATATAATATTATAGTCAAAACCAGCTGCTAAAAACAATGAAAGTGCTTATTTCTATTTTTATATATTTTGGTGTCATTAATGATACCGGCAGTATGGTCAATTATGAGCAATACATTCGAACAAACAAACTCTCGTTGGGTATGAATTACTAAACAAAATATAACGTCAAGTAATACCGAACTGTGTTCCTTTATCTGCAGTGTCGCTATTTCTTATGCGATTATCTCTCACAGTAGCTGTTACATCATGTGGACATACATTTTGAACATATCTAATAGCTTATAAAGATATCTCATAAAATGGAAACCGCCTACGTACACGCGAGATAAAAAGGCCATGAAAGGGAGTGAGATCACTGTAAATATATGTATATGTACTGATTTACACTTTAATTAACATAGCCCTATTGAATTAACGATAAATCGTAATCGATTCATATCGAGTTTTGATGAATCGTTTAATTAACTCCTGACTAGTCCCCAATGAACAATAACACGCATGACTTCACATGATCATGTCTTAATATCCGTTTTCTTCATTAAATTAATTTATAATGCAATAGTTTAGTTAGTCTTTGCTACACTATGATATGAAAATACATCGGTCATTCTGTCTGAAAGAAATTATATGGACTACTTATGTTGTTTTAGGATTTTTTCATAGGCAGTCTACAGCAACAGAGCGGATTTTCATTAATAAGTCGTCAAAATAACTGCCTACACGCCGGACGTACCAGATCAATAAGGCTGTAGCGAGTATAGTCAAGTACATATCATGGTTACATCGGGTTCAAAAACCCACGTCAGTAGCAACCTCATATTCCCCTTATTTCAACCTCGAATGATCCTAAATGTGTTATCTTCATTCTGTCTCTCCGTTAAAATCTGTAATTAATTTCGTCCACCCCTAATAGTACTTTTTTTGCCAATTCCATGTCAATGTGTTCTTTGAACCAATCGAAATAGCAGATGTTGAAACATTTCTTAAACATTTTTTCCATAAGCACATGGACTTCAAAACCTCTTTTGTGCGAATAACTTTGAATAACGCCAGGAAAAGACGTGACTTGATGATTGCCATATTAGCACCTCTTTATAGAGAGTAAAGCAAAAGTCTGATTAAAGTCACTAACTTTGTGATGACCTCCTCTGAATTAGTATGGAACGCCAAATTAACAGATATTCAAATAATTGCACATATCTTCTAATAATTGAAGATAGGTACAATTCAATTGAAGATATGTGCAATTCAATTTAAGATAGGTTCAATTCAATTTAAGATATGTTCAATTCAATACGAGATAGGTACAATTTAATTGGAGATAGGTACAAATAATTGTACCTATCTTTAATTATTTACAGATGTGTACAATTAAATTGAACCTATCTTCAATTAATTGTACCTATCTTCAATTGAATCGAACCTATCTTCAATTAATTGTACCTATCTTCAATTAATTGTATCTATCTTCAATTAATTGTACCTATCTTCAATTATTTGTACCTATCTTCAATTATTTCATATCATATAACCTTTTGAATTTCTAGCTGCATAGAATGTAGCCACTGATATTTAAAACAAAAACATGAATAAATACAATATGTATCGGTGTCTATTACATGTACACCGTTCTGTTCGTTTATTGGAATTATAACGTTATAACTAACAAGACACCGGATACTATAAAATCAATGTCAATGTTCCGGCGTTGGTGTTATATATGGCAAGCCAACTTAACATTTTTCCAAGGAGCAATGTCGATTCTGTATTTCAAAAACAAAATATACTATACTATATAAGAGATATTTAATAGTATATACGATACCTTCAAAACTATATGAGATATCTTTCATAGAAATTAAATGATATAGCTATATATATCTGATATAATTGAAATATCCTTAATGAATAGGATATCTTATATAGGAACGAGATTCTAACAAAATGTTGAAAATTTGGTATCCCCGTCCGGAATATCTCAATGGTCTACGAAGGGGCAGTAGGCTTGTTGTAACACTACGTGGTCCTGTTGATCACTTATGTCTGAGCCCACCTCAGGAGAGCAGGAAATGGCAGTTTCTGCTTTGGGTGCCGTAACAGAGGCAAGGCGAAATAGGCCTCCGGATGATTCTCGAGGGAGAAGTAGTTTCTGGTTTTTAATGCCACAAAATCTCATTCTATATAAGATATCTTATATAGCAACGAAATTTCAATTACATAAGATACATGTATCTCATATATTATATAATATATCTTAAATGAGATATCTTATATACGACATAAGCTATCTTATATAGTTTATATACTTATATAAGATATCTCTTATTTAATTTCTATATAAGATATCTCATATTGTATATATGATATTCTATATATTATATAAGATATCTCATATATGATATAAAATATCTCATATATATAAGATATATCATATATATAAGATATCTCTATTGTATATGAGATATCTTATTTAGTTATATCTTATATAATTCAATGAAATACAGGATCGACATTCCTCCTTGAATAAATGTTAAGTTGGCTTGCCTTAGTTATATGTAATTTTGATGACGGCGTCAATATATACATAGGTTAAATCCTGCCTGTTAAGTTTTACACCAACGTAGTCGTTCGTGGTTGTTGTGACGCTGTCATCAAACACGTGGGCGGGGTTTCCAATGTATCGTCATGATTGACTGTTTAATTTATCTACATGATACAAGGTATATATATTTTGAGATCCAATTAAAAACGTAATGTAAAAAATATCACTAAATATGCATGTTCAATACTTTTATCATACGAGTGCTTACAAAAACGATTGCAAACAATTAACCATGCAGTACTTCACAGTGCTTGTGATTTTTCTCACGCCAACTTGTAATCAAATGGCTTAATGGCCAATTCAATTGTTGCATGTATGACAACACTGTCGTTTGTTCATCGTAATACGTCTTTGTTCAATTTTGAAAATCGTTTTGTTATTTACGAACAGTAGATGTTTGGTTTATCGGCTTGCTGCCATTTTGGTTTATTTCGTTACTCAAAACAATCTTTTCATCCCTAACGATTTATTTAAATATTTAAATAATTAAAAAAACATTAAACTCGCAGATCTTCAATGGTATTTACTGCGATTATACTGCGATTTTTTTTATAATTTAAAGCGAAGGCAAGTGGGGGGATTATTGTTAAAGTCCGTTTATTGAAACTCAAATGAATTTTGCTCGAAACAGTCAATCAAATGTAAATGTATTTGAATTGTGGTATAAATAAAAGCCAAACTTACAAATACAGATCATAAAAACTGAGACGAAAGTATTGCAGGAAAAGAAACATTAGTTTATAATTTAAACGATGATGGAATTAACGAAAAACAACAAAAGAATACCGAAGTGTTAACAAAACCATAATTCTAACCCAGTACTGATAAAACTAGGGCAAAAAAATAAACGAAGGAAAGATTTACATGGATCTTTGAAAAAACACGGCGAGAATATGAGCATATGTTTTGGTAGGGTAAGCGTCTTCTACTTCATCGTCATGATAATTGGAGTCGAGGGTATATACGGTCGATGTGGTCAATGTATGTTTGTCATCTGAATGTGAAATTGAAATTATTAAATAGGTTTTTGTAGCATGTACCAGTCCTGATAAGCTCATTAATAAATTCAGGTTCATATGAAAACAAAACCAAAATCGGCCAGAAGAGAGGCACAGATTGTTCCCATAGGAATGCCTACAGTCTGCTGGAAAATCTTGACACCGAAATCAACAGAAAAAATTTCAACTAGGTACTCAATCATTCTCACACTTTCTTTCTGAGGAATGTTTCATTACAGTTTTTGTTGTACTTTTTACAAACTTTGCTCCAAAACAATTTTCAGCCATTTATATCGCCGTTCGCCTTATTTTGAAAAGAAAGCTCTCATAACAAGAAAATAAATGCGTTCCTTCAGTTTGGTATGAGGTGTGGTGTAAATGCGTTCCTTCAGTTTGGTATGAGGTATGGTGTAAATGCGTTCCTTCAGTTTGGTATGAGGTATGGTGTAAATGCGTTGCTTCAGTTTGGTATGAGGTGTGGTGTAAATGCATTCCTTCAGTTTAGTATGAGGTGTGGTGTAAATGCATTCCTTCAGTTTGGTATGAGGTATGGTGTAAATGCATTCCTTCAGTTTAGTATGAGGTGTGATGTAAATGTGTTCCTTCAGTTTGGTATGAAGTATGGTGTAAATGCGTTCCTTCAGTTTGGTATGAAGTATGGTGTAAATGCGTTCCTTCAGTTTGGTCTGAGGTGTGGTGTAAATGCGTTCCTACGGTTTGGTATGAGGTATGGTGTAAATTAAATTGGTAATATTTCTCATGAACGGGAAAATTTCCATCAAAATCGGGACTTAGATAAAGCTGAATACTAAACTCAAAGACCAAAAGGAAGATAATACATGTGCTAAGCATGGACAGACCTGGATATTTCTAAATATGTAAAATTGACGAAATCTCAGTGGCAGAATAAGATCATGTAACCACTGAGCTCACTGAGCTTACTGAGTACCAGAAGTTCTTTAAAACAAAAGTTCAATTGATTTTTTTCTTCAAAAATAATAAGCTAACGAACCTCAACTTAAAGGTGATTTGAAACTTCTAAATTGGATAGGTGATATAATAGTAACTGGATATGTTTCAAAACTTCTTTATAGGAAAGGTGGGTGATATATTAGTAAGTGGATATGTTTTATGTTACCATGTGTCTTTTTAGCAGATCAATACGTAACGTCACTGTACCCAAATCGGGACACTTTTTAAGATAAATATAAATGTTCTTTATACTATACTATCAGTTCCAAAAAGGTTTGTTCATTTTTCATAAAAAGATACTATCCACTTTTCATTTCTATCACAATTTGATATTTCGGGCCCGTGGTTCTATAAAAATAACGCGAAATACCATCAGAGATACGTAGGCCCTTGTACATGTACCGGCGTTGCTGTATCCTGAAAGGGACACTTCCCGTATTTTGGCAAATATTTGTGGATAAACGATCAATATCGGCAGAAAATATGCATAGTTGAAATATTTTAGAGTCAACGAGGTTTCTGATTAAATTTCCTCTTCAAACTAGCATAAGTTTTGATAAAATAGACCTTTGAAAACGATATCCAAATAAGTAGCGTTGCACGGCACGTAAAGCAGGAAAGTCTTGTTTTGGTTATTATTCTTACCTTTAAAATTGTCCATGTAATGATAATCAGCAGCCAATAAAGCTTAATACAGTTTAATTGTCATGAAAAGTATTATCAAACGAAAAACTGTATACATAAAAGTACTTCTTTGCATTGAATGACAGTTTCTTGGGCCGTTTTCCCACAAGTGTCCCGGTTTGGGTACTGTAACAATTTGGGTACAGTGACGGTAGATATACACAATCTTAAAAGAATAAGTTTGTTTATTGTATAAAACTAACACGGCCTACTTATACATACTCTTAACAGAATAAGTTTGTTTATGGTATGAAACCACCACGGTTTACTATACACAATTTAAACAGAATAAGTTTGTTTATTGTATAAAACTACCACGGTTTACTATACACAATTTTAACAGAATAAGTTTGTTTATGGTATAAAACTAACACGGCCTACTTATACACAATTTTAACAGAATAAGTTTGTTTATGGTATTAAACTAACACGGCCTACTTATACACAATCATAACAGAATAAGTTTGTTTATGGTACAAAACTAACATGGCTTAACAGAATAAGTTTGTTTATGTTAAAAAAAACTAACACGTCCTACGTATACACAATCTTAACAGAATAGGTTAGTTTATGGGTTTAGACTATTGACTTAAAGTAAACAAAATAGCATATCAACGATTATCAGACAAAAACATCAAAGAAGTTCGGAACTGACTTTCACAACAAAAACACCTTTTGAAAATTGATATATGTTTTTGCTTCTTAATCATACGAGAATATTGCTCCTGCATGGCCTAATGAATATACGGAGAGAAAAAAAACGAATCGCAATTAATGACAGCAAAAACTACTTTGAATAGGGAAATACAATGCTTCATCGATGAAGCCCGCCATTTAAATCTAGGTTAAATCCTAGTAATGTCATCGAGAACTCGGGTAGTGACAACAAAACCACAAGTCACACTAACGAGCATAATCAAAAACATCGACCTTCATATCAGACAAAGAAAAACATATTCCCTGCTAGATCATGACGGCGACGACCACAGACCTGTCTATAGCCTTAATCAGGCTGTATCTCTGGAGATCTAAATATAATCGACAGGAGAAGTAGGCATGCTCTTGCTGCATCGACGATGAATTGGGACGTTGTCTATTTTTCATTTACATGTGAATGGTTTACTAGCACTAAAAACCATTAATGTTAGCATTGTTTATTTTACATTATCAATCAATGTTAGACGTGGATGTTGATTAAATAAATTTGGAACAGTAGAACTCTAACGGAAAATTGAAATTGATTTATTTTGAGGAAAATGATTAATTGTTTTCAATTAACATGTTTTATATTGTATAACAAAGGGTAGAATACGAATCGCGAAACATTTCATTTACTATGTCGATCTGACCAAACGTAAGAACACAGTATGTGTGAACACATAGAGCTGTGGACATGGCTATTCTATTTATTCGCGCGCAACTTAATAACAATACGATTATTATCCCCTCACAAAGAAAGTTCGAGGGGATTTAGGATTCCGCCCGTACGTTACTACGTATGTACGTATGTTATATGTATGTTACACTTATTGTCATCGCTCTAGCGACTTTATTTCTGAACAGAATTTCATTAAACTTCATACAAGTGTTCGGTATGACAATACCTTGAAGAATTTAGCACTTCAGGTATCTACGTTGAAAGTCAAGGTCACTGTTATAATTTTTAGAAAAACTTTGTCATCGCTCTAGCGACTTTATTTCTGAACGGAATTTCATGAAACTTCATACAAGTGTTTGGTATGACAATACCTTGAATAATTTAGCACTTCAGGTATCTACGTTGAAAGTCAAGGTCACTGTTACAGTACTATTTTTAGAAAAATCTTTGTCATCACTCTAGCGACTTTATTCCTGAACGGAATTTCATTAACCTTAATGCCAGTGTTTAGTATGGTAATACCTTAAATAAATTTGCGTTTTGGGTTACTGCGTTGAAGGTCAAGGTCACTGTTACGATATTTAGAAAAAAAGCTTTGTCATCACTCTAGCGACTTCATTACTGAACGGTATTTCATAAAACTTCATAAAAGTTTTTGGTACGACAATGCCTTGCACAAGCTCGCGTTTCGGTTTTCTATGTTTAAGGTGAAGGTCACTGTTACTATTTTTACAAAACCTTTGTCATCGCTCTATCGACTTCATTCCTCAATGGAATCACATACAATTTCACACAAGTATGAGGTATGGAAATGCCTCGAACACGTTCTCGTTTCGGGTTTCTACGTTTAAGGTCAAGGTCACTGTTACTAATTTTAGTAAAACAAAACTTTGTCATCGCTATAGCGATTTAATTTCCTCTTACATATGTCACAATGGGTGAATGCGAGGGGATTTGTATCACTTGTGATGCCTTGCATTATCTTCGTATTACACCTTCTGAATTATTTATAGTTAACGTTTTAATCCCAAAATGCGATTACCGTTAAGCTATGATCTGTGAAGCAAAAGTTATGACCATATACTTAATACTGCGTCAATGTAACGTCACGTTTTATAGACAAACACGTCATTCAGAAATAATTTAACCATAACACTTGTTATTGAGTCATTGACAATAGGTCAGTGTTTTTTAAGTTTGTTAGCATTGGTCTCAAAAAAATTAAAAAGAAATCTAGACGATTCATACTATTTCAACATTGGGATTTTGTACCACAGAAAAGGATATTGTTTTCTGACAGTGAAGGAATGGGCATTCACAGCAGCAGGAGAAATGTTAAACTCCAAGACAGTAGATGGAATTGTTCCCTGCAACAGTAGCAAACTGGAATGTTCCATTAGAAATATATTGATGGCAGAGGCTTGAATCATAAAATAGCGTATCATCTCACTGTTGAAATTAAGAGTTACAACGTTATATGTTTATATTTAGATGTTCATATCGTGAGTTTTCCATTTCTTGACAGTAACATAATTCCCCCCTCCTACAGTGGTAACCAGCAACAACTAACTCGGTGTTAAAGGGCTTGCTCCCAAAATCTTGATTTCCGTTATATCGATAGATGTTAACTTGTTGGTCGCCATCATCGTCTCAATGAGAAATAAACATTTTCCATATTTGATTTGCTTGTCTTGGTGTTTTGTTGTCACTTTCCCGGTTTTTGATACTCGAGGCGTGACATTACCAGCCTCATGGAATCTTTATTGACTTCTATTTTTATGGTAGGTGTCGTCGATGAAGCAGAAAATGCTAACTGTTCTGGAAGACCTGGTCTAACTTTCCGTGTGTTCTTAAAGGTCTATGTAAATCTTTCATTACTTAATATTTTTTGACATAATTTTATCGACTTTTAGATCGGAATATGGTTTATATATCAATTACGATTTTTTAATGTCTTCAACATTTAAATATCCATGTCCTTCTGTAGGCAAAACACTAGAAACGTTCATTGTAGTTTTACAAGCGTACGTTACCACGTATTCTTTATTATTAACTGAAGCGAGACTGTGCCGGTCAGGTAGGTTTATCTGGTTAGACAGACCATAATGTGATCGTATAGGTCCGGTCAGGTAGGTTTATCTGGTTAGACAGACCATAATGTGATCGTAGGTCCGGTCAGGTAGGTTTATCTGGTTAGACAGGCCATAATGTGATCGTAGGTCCGGTCAGGTAGGTTTATCTGGTTAGACAGACCATAATGTGATCGTAGGCCCATGGTTCGAATCCTGGTCTGGAACCTTTGCATTTTCACTCTCAAAATATTTTTGTTGAATATTGTAGTGTAATTCAATAAATCTATGCTACATTTTTCATAAAAATAGCATGGAATAAAACATATTGAAGTTATAATCATGTCGGTAAAATAACTTTCAGATTCATTACGTTGGTACAGGGATCCTTCAATGTTATTTGTTGCAAGTACCGCAATAACATTATAATAGTATTTTAAAATATGCTTGTGGGTTTCAAATGCATTCGTACGTGATTATTTGTGCGAGTCTGTTGCTATGGTATTACTAAGGTGTATCTCTGGCTAGTTACCGACATAGGTCCCTATGGAAACAGTTTATGGGACTTTGATCACTGAACTGGAGAAAAAACAGTGAAAAAATGTAATTAACTTCGGCAAATTTCATTTTGGATTTCCATTAGAGGATTTTTTTCACTATCAGAAGCATGATTTAATCATGAAAACTCATAACTAGCAATAAACTCACTTGACAGGTGCGGGGAAGTGTTATCAGGCTATGCTGTAAATATGTATATAATTGATACTGCTATTACATTGGGTCACACTATCCTAATAAACCATGCACATTTCGGAACGCTGCATAATTGGAAAAACATATGCTATTTATAACTGCTGCATTATCAGCACGTGATCAGACCAGACTACACAGGACCGTCCTTATATAGGTAATTATGGTAATACAGCACCAGTTATATAAACATTGCAGATACCAGATCTAACGAAAGATATATTTGCATTTCTAAACAATTTTAATGGCAATTGTTAGAGCTAACTTAATCACATTTGCCAGTACACCATACGACTAAGTCACTTGGAGTGAAATGTTCTGTCTGGTAATATTTGATGTAACTAACACTAAATTTGGCTTCATTCCATTGCACCATTCCATTGCACCACTCCATTGCACCACTTGCAGGTCTACTTGTTTAATTGCCTTAATTATTTATTATTTTTCACAAATGCCAAGTATAACAGAAACTACCAAGCTATCCGTGTCGTGTTTAAACAGCATTACTGTGACTGATTCAACCGGAGATTGAACTGACAAGGGAGTCCAATACAACTCCATGTACCAGACCATGACTTACTTACAGCAGTAAGGTACATTGTATATTTGACATGTACGAAAAAAGCCAAAAGAACAATGAACTATTTGTAACCTGAATTACTGGAATAGACTCATAAGTTAAAAACATATTTCAAATATGTGACATCTGTATTATACAACGAACAATTGACATATTTATACGAGGACCATTTCATAAATTATGTCACAAGTGTCAGGAATTACATGGATATTGTATATCGTTTGATCTTTCTATTACGATCCTTCGAAGTATCCCCCCTCAAAGGAGAAACACAGGGACTTCGATCTTGTGAATAGAGTGGGTGGTCAATCTCTACTACATTTTCTTGCTTCAAAAACGCCTGTAAAACATTGCTTTTGTGAGAAAAAGCATCGTCGTAAATTAGCTGGATACCATTCAATCCTATATTATGAAAGACTTCAGTAATTTGTCTCTGTAAAAGTTAGCAGTGCTAATTTTCCCTTCCTTGTACGGTATCTAAACAACAGGTCCAGTAGAATTGAAACAAAATGGCATACAATAATTTCGTGACGCTTTTTATACGTCTTGCAATCACTGGCCTTTCTCGATTCTTTACGACCATTGTTTGTTATTAATGCGCCTATATGCTTCAAAGTAATAGATCAAGGTATCATTCCTTGTAAGTCACTCTGATAGCTTTTCTTGAGTCGCAATTACCGTACTTTTTCAATACATTTTTAGCACACTTTAAACGTTTGGCCTTTTGTCCAAATGTCAGCAATGGGGAGTCCATCGGTCACAAAGCTTCTTTAATTGCAAGCGCTTGGTCAGAATGTGTTATGTACTGGCATGTGGAATACCAACCTAATGAGCTATCTCAGAAACAGTACGATAACCATGATCCTTGATTATTGCTTTCTTCTTTGATGCTGCAACAACTGGCCTGCCTGGCCGTGTGTCCTCTATGATGTCAACTTTCCATTTGTGAATTTGTTCATCCACCTGAAAACATTTTTCAATGTGACGGCAGAGGTGCGTTTTATGCTACACAACTATGCATGTATACTTGTCGGTGGTATCTGTAAATCACACCGTGTTTTAATATTGGATTGTATTTCAGATTTAGTCTCAACTGTCATTTTTTCATTGAAATTAGCCACTAGTCACGAGTGCTTCCCATTCAACATTGAATAACTTGTGGAAATCATTGAAAACTCCCTTGTCAGCATATACAGTTTTAGGTGGCACATCTATAGTTCTGAACCTAAATGGTGTGTTATGTTCCTTTTGTATACCAACGTTTAACTTAATGTATATTTGTTAAGAAGCGCGAAACACCTCATCTATCAAATAACTAAATTGCAATGCGCCACGTAGTACAACAGTTGAAAAGTGCCCGTACGTTTAATTTCCTTGTAGTTATAGGATCCAAATAGATGCGAAAGACGGAATTACAAGAATATCAATAAGGATTTGTATGGGTGTATGGCGGTATGTATAATTAATAGACGGGTTAGGTAGAAGCAAGGTGCTCGAGATTGTATGGGTGTATGGCGGTATGTATCATTAATAGACGGGTTAGGTAGAAGCAAGGTGCTCGAGATGCATGAAGAGCAGGATGGACGTACACGTGTTATCAGTTTGAATTGAGTGGTGTGTCATTCTAACCAGAGACAGTACAGACGACGGTTTTGCTATATTTTGTCTGTAACACATACAAAATCAAAATATTAAAATCAGAAAGAGAGTTTGATATAAAAATCGGAAGTAAGGCAATTCTCTTTTTAAACAAAAAACAAGTCAATACCTCATTTTTTTCCCAGAGGTCTTTGTGACTTTTGATAGAGGCTCTGTCGCTGGGCTGGTTTGTCAACTCTGAATGTCCGGAGAGTTGACAACATACTATACTGTCAAAGTACTATACATGCAAAAGTAGAAGGAGTATCATTTGTCCACAGATTGATGTATAAAATAAATGTCTGTTTCAACATCTTGGAACAGACTAACGACATCAAAGGGTTGTTTGTTAATTGGTTCGGGGAATTACATTGTACTAGGGATGAATAGAGCAGACGGCAAACTTACCGTCGTTGTAGGCTCAGTCTGCGTCGTAGTTACCGACGTTGTAGTCGTCGTTTCCGGTGTAGTCGTCGTTTCCGGTGTGGTCGTTGTTTCTGGTGTGGTGGTCGTTTCCGGGCTAGCACCAACTCTTTCATATAACGAGTAGAAACCACCGACACTTCCTATAGGACAGGGAGAGGACGGAAAGCTCTTGTAGAAACCACAAGCGAAGTTTGTCGGTAAGGACTTGTCCGATAAGAAGGACAAACACATAGTATCATTCTCCAGACATCTTGAGGCACACATGATTAGGGAAACAGCGCCGATAACTCCATATGGGGCATTTGACAGGGACAGATTGCACTGCCATTTCAGCACGAAAGTAGAATTCCTGATGGTGATGGCCTGTCCGGCCACGTTGCTGGTCATCCATGAGGCTAACAGGAATACCAGCAATTCAATGCCGCAAAATATTCCCATTTTGATAAGAAAATCAATAATTTTATGAAAAATACATTAATGTTGTTTAATAAGTTTTTTTCATTGAAGACAATGTTTGTAATTATGATGCATAGTAATCCAAATAATATCGTTTGCGTTGTTTTTCACTTCCGAAGACTTGGAAACCATAACAGATAATAACATGCTTAAATGCAAATCCTTGTTTCAGAAGTCTCGTATGTCCCAGTAAATTGACAATAGGCAAATGAATAGTTAACATTTCGTTTTAAACTGATCTTTTGATCTTCTGCCTCCTGCCTGAAAACATGTCATTGAACTTAAGACTTAGTACGAGCGGAGTTGAGGTAACAGTCTACTGGAGGTGACCTGACGTCGTCCCCACAACCGATGTGCCTGGTCACGTGATACGTATCATACCCACACATGTCTGGGGTATCTGATCAATGCCGATCGATCATGGAGTCTGCGTGAACGTGATGGGAGGTTTCATTCCAGTACGTTAGCTCCCCTAATAGTTAAGGTTTATAGATAATTGTATTTACTTTGTCACCTTCACGCTCACACGTCGCTGTACCCGTTAATAGATGCTAGCGTAACACATGTCAGACATAATACAGATACAGGCTGTATCAATGAGCGAATAGTAACACAGGTCAGACATAATACAGATACAGGCTGTATCAATGAGCGAATAGTAACACATGTCAGACATAATACAGATACAGGCTGTATCAATGAGCGAATAGTAACACATGTCAGACATAATACAGATACAGGCTG
>JAUMHH010164766.1:0-17050 GCA_032359455.1 Chlamys rubida | reverse complement strand
GAGTTCGCATGTTCAAAATGATTTCTGTGGCTGACGCAGATCTTCCAACAATTTCGATTTCCATGACAACGTAATTTTATGCAACAATCTTCAGCAATATTTATAAGATTGAGATAGAACATGAACATGTTATTAGATTATTCAATTGTTATGTTCATCAGAATTATGTATGCTAAAAATATTTTTATCATTATTGCGTATGCTGAAATCGTTTTTATCAGAAATTATATACCCTGACATTAATTTTTGTCATAATTTTACATGATGGGATTATATTTTTTTTCACAAATATATATACACAAATTGCTTTTTAGCTCGCCTGTTCGAAGAACAGAGAGCTTTAGCGATACCCCCGGCGTAGCGTCGGTGTGAAAATGTTAAAGTTTTACCTCCAAGTCATTTTAATAGAAGCTTGTCATTCATTAGATATGTGTACTAGGATGCTGATATTTTGCATAAAGGTTCCTGTGGGGTAAAATATTGATGAAGTGAAGTTAAAATTAAAAAATAATTTCAATTGTTTTTTTTTTTAGACTTTTGACCTGTTTTGAACTTTACATTTTTGTAGCACATCACGTTAAAGTTTTTGGTGCAAGTAGATTAGTGCATTTTTAACTAGGATGATGATACATAAGGAGGAGGGGGTGTATTCTATAATTAGAACTGATGCTTATAATGTATTGTATATATATGGAACATTTAAATTTGATGATGATGATGATGATGATGACAATTTATCTTTAATGGTAAGCATATATATCAATATTTATTTCAATATTTTTTGATGAGTTGGACACATTGATGTGAAATCATTGCATCATGTTTTCCATTTTTCCTTTCTAATGTATTTATCTACGACACTATTTTTTACTGATACAATATACAAATACATATATTGACTTAAAATTGTGTGGCTCTGACTCCTCTGCAGTAGTTAGGGCGCTCACTTTGTGCTGGTAGACTGGTGCTAGAATCCACGGTCACGGAATCAAATCCTAAGACTTTAAAATAAGGCAA
The DNA here is from genome assembly GCA_032359455.1 of Chlamys rubida. NCBI lineage: Eukaryota > Metazoa > Mollusca > Bivalvia > Pectinida > Pectinidae > Chlamys > Chlamys rubida. Next base: position 16,033 of record JAUMHH010164766.1, on the reverse strand, counting down.
TCTTCTCACTCCCGGCTAAGGATAATGTGACCGAGTGAAGTATCATGTCAATGTGTGTGCGGCATGATATTTCAGTGAGACAGCACTATAAAGTCACCATAAGTCTACCTGTTGCAAGCAGACACCGTCTCAATCAATATGACCTATACATGAGTTAAGGGTCGCTAAACCCCAATAAACAAACAATTTTTTAAAGACGATAATTTTTTAAACAGACGAGCATTGGGTAGCTTGGTTATTATAGGCTCGTCCTCTGATGAAACTTGATACACATATTGCATACCAATATAGCTTGAATGAGTTCACATTTCAGAAGTTAACGTGCATTTTTGGTGGAGTTATGCTCCTTTTATTTTCAAATATGGGCATTGTGTAGTAAATGCAAGAACTGTTTTTATTTTTTTAATCAATTCCTTTCAACTTTTGTACGATAATGCTAGAAGCAATAATGTTCAACATATATTACAGGTTTTTCTGTCGGTTTTCAACTCTCCGCGTTTTGGCATATCACACTTGAGATAGCAACGCCTAAACTCAATAAACAAAAGGTCTAGGATGGTGATATTTTGCAAGTTGCATGCTGAAATGAAGGGCTATAAAGTTTGTTCAACGTAAAGACCTTGTTTGACTTTCAAGGTCACAGTGGTCAAATATTTTAAAATCTTTTAACAGGTTCCTTTGAATGACTTTTAATCATAAATACTGATATTTTTCCTTAAGCTTTATTTAAGACCACTTTTAAGGTTACAAGTGTGATATGTATACCAGGTGAGCGACCCATTAGGCCTCTTGTTTTTGTGGTGAACTGACCTTTATGTATTAGTTTATGTGAAGTACATTGTTTTGATTCTTTTTCAGAAAGCTATCCAGGATTCGGAGACAGAATGGACACAGAACAAGAAGGTTGTTGATCTGAGCCAGAAAAGCATAAGGAGAGCTGTAAGTTTTGATAATACCATCTACAAATTAAACGGAAACCTATTTACAAAAACTAGACCCTAACTTCTAGAACTCAACCTAATCTTTAATCATCTTAATAACATTCCCCGTTGATCTAGTTATAGAAAAACATTTCTAAAACAAAGTCTATTAATGAATTTCGTAAAAACAAATGCTTAAAGATTTGAAAAAAATTGTTGTTTGGTTTTGGTTACAGGTACCAAAGGGCTTTCCATTCTTTAGTGTGGACTTTGGTCTACAGGGCGGGTTTGCCCATGTTATTGAAGATGAGCAAGTTTTTCCAAGGTATTTTGGTAAGGTAAGTAGTTTAAGAGTCCACTCCTTATCATATGACGCTTGCTGTTGAGAGGATGTTAACCCACTAACAAACAAAGTTGAGAGGCCATGGCAATCGGTATATTTTGAACGCCCTAGCTTAGTGAGCTCATGCCATGACATGGCATTTGTCTTCTGTCAATCAAATATTTGGCTCACCTCATCAAAAGGTGAGTTGAATAATAAAAATAATTAAACCAAATTTTGTAGACAGTATTCCTAGGTGACAGGGAATCATTTGTAAAGGATAAGGGGCTGACCTATTTTTGTGAAGGATACGGAGCTGACCTATTTTTGTGAAGGATAAGGAGCTGACCTATTTTTGTGAAGGATAAGGGGCTGACCTATTTTTCGGGAATCTTCTAACACTGGATTTCCTTTGCTCAACAAGCCCGTATTGTACTCAATTAATAACCTTGATTAAAATTCAAAGTCACAGGAGTCAAATGTGATGAAAACTTTCAAACAACTTCTTCTTAATAATCAAAAACAACAGGAGGTGATATTTTGCTAGTAGCATGCTCAGATGATGAGCTATCAAGTTTGTTCATGTGGATGATGTTGACCCACTTTAATTTCAAGGTCACATATGTTTAAATCTTTGAACACGTTCTTTTGAATGACTCAGTCATAGATGTTAGTCCACTTTAAGGTTACAAATGACTCAGTCATAAAATTTAGTCCACTTTAGAGTTACAAGTGAGAGATTAATACCAGATGAGCGATGCATGCCCATTGGGCCTCTTGTTTTAAATTCTCAGTGGAATAAATTCAAAATGTTGTCATTGACATTGCTATTCAAAATTCAAAAAAGAGTGTATATCTTAGAAATAGTTGAGATTACCTATAACCATATAAACAATTGCACAATTGCTGAGCATGAAGAGATGGATACATATATGCTACCAGGATTTTTCCAGGGTATGGCCCCACCCCTGAAGACTTAGTTCCTTGGTCATCAATATGAAGTGGATGAGGTCCCAAACCAATCACTATATATACAGTTGCTTTGCAAAAAGACATGAAATAAATCACGATATTAATTAATTGACCCTGGGGTATGGCCACACCCCTAGTGATATAGTTCCTGATTCAAAATTTAGAAATAGTTGTGATGACCCCTCCCTGTAATCAAATATAGAGTTGCTGAGTATAATGGCATGAATGCACATATGCTACCACTATGTGCCAGGATCTGGCCCCACCCTAGAAGACTTAGTCTCTTGGTCATCACTTTAAACCACTGAGATCTCACACTACAAACAATTATTCTTAAAAAGATGGACATACTTTTGTTACCTAAATGGATTTGGAGTCTGAACCAATCCCTGGAGACTTAATTCCTGTGTTATATCTTTGAAAAGGTTAAGATACCCACTCCATAATCACAGTTGCTGGACATAAAGATACAAACACAACCATGACATTAGAATTGAGTCTTGGGTCCATCTACTCCCTTATATATAATAAGGGCTCCAGTGATGGGCCCAATCCTTTAAGTCTTATCTGCAATACTCATTTCAATGAGATATTTTGCCATGATTGCTCAATCATCTAAGCATTATACAGGCCCCTCAGAGTCTCTTGTACTTCATCATTTCAAGCCCTGTCCTGAGAAAAATGTATACTTACATCTCCAGCACACACGCAGGCATATACACATATATACAGGGATATATTAGCCAGGTGGCATAGGACTAGTATAGTTAGCGCCTGATAAGGCAGCTCCTGCGAATTCCTCAAATTTGTACTGTTTAATGTATATGCTAATTGTATTAATTGTATATATATGTACTGCAAAGCGCTTTAGAGTGGCTTATGTCAGCTAGATAGAGCGCTATATCAAATGTTGTATATTTATTTATTTATTTTACTTCGTAGGAGTGATACATAGGGGTTATATTGCACATTAAATGATCAACTTTCAATTGTTGAGGTTCAAGATGGCTGCCATGGCCTCTTATTGGCTGAGACAATAACACATCACTTGAGTGTTTTAGGGCCAAATTTGTTGATACATTGGGATTGATAGAGAATATCTTTGATATCAAAAGGTGGACTGTTTGAATTGTTTAGATTATAGGCAGCCACTGTTCTAGTTGTGTTGCTAATAGACTCCATTGTCATATAATTCCAGGAGATCATTGGAGGGATGCTGGATGTGGAACCAAGATTGTGGAGGAAAAATCAGAAGGAAAGTTTCGATGATCAGAGAAAGAAAGTTTTGCAGTTTTTGAGTGGTGGAAACCACATGACTGGACACAAAATCTCCATCAGGATGGATGACATACAAAGTATTAGAGAATGTAGAGATGCTCCATCTGCAAATAATGTGTTTAACTATAGAGTTAGATAAACATAATATCCTATCATCATTATCCCTTTTATACCAAAAGAAATCATGTTAAGTGTGTAATGGGTCCACATTTGAATAAATTATACAGTTTCATAAGATGCAGACTGGTAGAGTAATTGTAAAAATGTAAAAAAGAAATCAGCCAAAATAATTAAATGTAATTTCATAAGCACCTACAAAAACCGTACACGGATTAATGAATGTCACCGGTTGCTCAGTATCAATACCAAAAACACAGACAAGTTGTGTATTCAATCATTTTTCTTTTACTACCTCCGAGAAACATACAATACAGGACAATACAATAAATACATTCACCCTCACATATACATACAATAAATACTAACCAACTTCAGCGCCGACCGAGGTACCAGACCTCTGAATACAGACCGCTATATATATATTAATTCAAATAACTAAATATTACAATCACACGATAGTTATTACATTAATACTGCAATAAATATCAGGTATGATGTTCCTAGGATAGTTTGTTAATAAATGCTGGCGGCAATGTGTCTTTACGCCTCTATACAACCAGCCGATCTGGAGCACAGGTCCTTCTCTTACGAGTTGGATTGTAAGAATGACCACTGGGCAGTAAGTATTTACCCAGTAGCCGAAATATAGCGGCAGGAATATAGGGTGTTCAGTCAGAATGTTGAAACGGAACATAACAACACAGGTACATACATTCCGAACTGATGACGTCACATACACTGTTTACCAGACGGGACAACACACGTGTATACAGACAGTTGACAGCACTCGTTGTAATATATTATCATATATATACCCGGGTTACATAAAAATATTTATAATATTTAAAACCTGTTGCTGGATTTGATGTAATGATGCACATGTCTAAAAATGTTTGTGTTGAGGTCTTCTGAAAGTTGAGCATTACAAAACAAAAGCAGTTATATATTGAAATAAACATGTAAGGCAAATTAATGGCCACAGTTGCAAACTGAACTTTCAACAAGATTTACTCTATAAAGAAATTGGTAATTGTCCAACCATTGTTAAAATTTGCATAAAATGCCATAGGATTTTAACTTAATCATCTAACCCTTATGCCAAACCTGATCAAAAGCCTTAGAAATATCACAGAATACCATACATACATGTTGTTTTCCTCTAGTTACATACAGATGTTATGATAAATTTCAAGGAGTTGATAAACAATAGAATGACCAGGCAAAAAACAGACTGGTGCTTAAAAAAAATAGTTTTCAATAAAATAATCATGCAAGTACTTGAAAAATACTCTTTCAAACACTTTTCCAACTGTATGTAATAAAGAAATTGGCCTGTAGTAAAAAGGAGAATGCCTGTCACCTTGTGAGCCGAAATTCAAATACATTGACGTTAATATGCTATTTAAGCCAAGTACGTGTATCTTTTTGAAATTTATGACTTAACCCTTTCACCACTGTACACCATAAAGGACTCATCCATATCAACGCATGGTAGAGTCTACTAAAGTTACATCGGGGTGAAAGTGTTAATCTCCATTCATGATTTGAAGCACACAAAATTACAAATCAATAATTTTATTTAGTACGTATTGTATCAACTCAAAAAATTTTCAAAATATTTCCACTTCGAATTTCATGATGCATTACTGCATCATCAGGGGTTGACGAGAGAGTCAGCAATGGACTCTTTGTACAAGATTATTTATCAAGAACTCGCGGTCATTCACAAAAATTTCAGATAAGCCATTGCCAATATGATCTCAGAAAATTCAGTTTCAACTTCAGGACAGTAAGAATATGGAACAGCTTCCCACAGAGAGTTATAGACTCAACTTCAATTAAAGAATTCAATGTCAAATTAGATAACACTTGAAAAATAAAGATATAAAATATGATCGCTTGGCAAATTTACAAGTTTTTACATGTATGTTAAAAATTGACTAAGAAAGAACTGTGATTTTGATATATTTGGGAACTGTCACTCCTACAACCCGTACATAATGTTGCGCGCGGTAAAATCTAACACAGACATGGAAGCAATTTACTCATTGTGCAGATTATTGGCAAAGCCTTCTGCACCTGACCAGAACATTTGCTCCCAGTGTTCCCAATTAAAAACATTTCTGCGACAGCATATCCCACTATTGCTGTACTTGCGAGTACACCAGTGAACTCCGGGCTCATTTTCTTCAGATGACCCTGTGTATTGAATGTGTTCAATTCCATTGATCAACATGACAATGCTACCTTTGTTCACAATTGATTAGGTGCGACAACAGGTCCCAAATTTCAGGATGATACAACACAAAAACTGTTTCTGATGCATGCTGCACACTTTGTCGTGCGCGCCTCGCGAACTCACGAGAATGGAATTAGTTAAGATACCATGACAAAGACTTGTTCTCGCGTTCGCGAGGACACAGTTCTTTCGGTGCGCCTTACCGCTGCATTTTCTGTCCTTTTTTGTAATTTTTGCTTTTTTTCTTGTACACAAATATCTCCTTTTTGGAGGAAATATAGTTTGATGCTGATGAATGTAAGTATTATATGTAGAGGAGGATATCTGCCTGCATCCATCTTTTTTCCGATTAAAACATTCTATTAGACAGTGGCATAACTTTGGATGTTTTCCAAGAGTTGGGGTAAACCCTGACAATAAGGCTATATTAAAAATGATTTCAAGAGGAACACAAACGGTTTCTGTTGCATTTCGTAGCATATGATGACTGATTCCATCCTCACCCGAGGCCTTACCAAGCTTCAATATCTGTTAGATATCTTGTATTTCATTATTATTGACTCTAGTCTTATGGATCTAAGACTCTTGACAGCTTTTTACTCGATGAAAGGAACCGCAGTATTTCTGTCATCTACACAAGTTATATTACAAAAATATTAGTTTTATGGAGTTTCAATAACGACTACCGCGCAGCAATTGCTATTGACACTGTCGGCATCTTCTCTGGAAAGTGGTTACCGGGTGTAAGGTTCAATTATTTGTCATTGCTTTGTACCTAACTTTGTCATCAGAGGTTCACATTACTTTTATTCTGTAATTTCATGTACATTAAAAAAAAGTGCGAAATTTTTATTATGATATTTTGGTTTAATTAACGGTAATAGTAATTGTTAATATGACTCCTAAGAAATATTTTTATTGAAATTAAATAATTATTGAATAACACATATAACAGTTTAATAATATATGCATTATTATATCACCGTAAAAACATGCGCACCTATGTAATTTGCGCAGGTATATTTTGAGGCTGAAAATCTGAAGAAAAAAAAATCGACCTCTGAAAATGAAAGACAAACCGCTTGGGATTCTTAGGATTTTTGTAATTTGTTTATTATCAGTGAGTTCATATTTTTTCTTTACAGGTACAGTGATATTAAAAACAAAAAGAAGAGACTGCATAAAATGTGTATTTTGTTGTTTGTTTTCTTTGAAATATCTTATCACACATAACACACACACCTGTGCACATATCGGCATACATCAATTCATTTTAGCAATATTTTACATAAAACATTTACTTGCTTACATAAACATATCAATTTATAAGTAATTTGATGTGTAGTGACCGCTGGTGCATATCTCCTGCTGAAAGACATGATTAGATACCTTTAATGACCATCATGACAGCCTTGGTATCGTCACTTCGAATTCCAACCAGGTCATGTCACAGTTCAGTTTCAGTTTGGCGATATTTTTTGGTAATTTGTGTATTTAACTGTTTATTTTTTTATGTTAGATAACATTGTCATACCTCATGGATGACATGACCGGTTAAGGAGTGCAAGCCCTGCAATATATAATATAGATCATTTTGTATTTGTTATTTGGCGCAAACATACTGGTGATAGATCTGTTATAGGAGAAAAGAAATGCACGACCAGACTGGGATTCAAACCTGGGCCCCTCCGAACTCTTGACAGATTCTTTAGCAATTGAACTAACTGGTCGCCGACCAATGACCTAGTCCAGTACCGCTTCATTCCTTTTTTAGCCCACCATAAGATCAAATCGCCCTGCGTCAGTGGTCCGTCCTTAAACAATTCTTGATATCGCTATTTCTCAGAAAGTATTGACGGGATCTTTCTAAAATTTAATATGTAGGTCTCCCTTGGTCTATAGTTGTGCATGTTTAATTTCGTGACGGCTCATGATCATATCAACAAAATGGTCGACAGGCGGCCATCTTGGATTTTGACATTGAATCTTTGTTAGCGCTATTTCTCAGTAAGTAATCAAGGGATCTTTCTCAAATTTGATATGTAGGTTCCCCTTGGTCTATAGTTGTGCATGAACAAAATGGCCAACAGGTGGTCATCTTGGATTTTAACATTGAATGTTTGTTATCGCTATTTCTCAGGAAGTACTTGAGGGATCGTTCTTAAATTTGATATGTAGGTTCCCCTTGGTCTGTAGCTGTGCATGTTTTTACTTTAGACTAATTGGATAAACAAAATGGGCGACATACGGCCATCTTGGATTTTGACAGACTGGTTGTTATCCCAATATTTCTATAGGAAGTACTTGGGGGTATCTTTCTCAAATTTCATATGTAGGTTCCCCTTAGTTTCCCAAAAAATTGCCTGGCAGGAGGCCATCTTGGATTTTGACAGTGAATGCTTGTTTTCGCTATTTCTCATGAAATACTGGAAAAATCTTTCTCAAATTTGTTATGAAGGTTTTCCTTGGTCGTTAATTGTGCATGTTTATTTTTGAGATTTGATGGAATAAATAAAATGGTTACCTCAAGGTGCATTTCCTGTTTACATGACTCATTCAAAGAAATGAGAGAAAAGATAGAACTGACATAGAACCTCTTGTCTAAGTCCTCGTCCCGGAGAACAACTAATTTACAACCAAAATTCAGGTATCCTCCCTTTTCAAGCATTCACCCAGTGCTTGAAACAAGGGTGGGCAAACTCACCAATATTTTGTAATAAGAGAAAGACAAAATCTAATATAAGCCGCCATGTCACAGTAACAACTACTGTTAACAACCTTATTGGAGCCCTGCATCGAAGATGTGGTGCCCTATAGTAATCAACGTGTCAATCCATCTGTCTGGATTTTGCTTTCGGTGTGATATCTTGTGAAGGAATTGTCAGATTGTGATCAAAATTGGCTGATGTAGTACTTATCCGAGTCCCTCTGCCAGGTTTGATGATTTAACAAGGATTACTGCAGTAATATTATTTGGAGTCATTAAGTACTGCTTCATGTTGGGCCAGAGATGTGTGGAATGAGTATGAAGGGTCAAGTTATGACAGAGAGACGTGCATTAATATATGCATGTACTATACAGGGATAAGTGTATTACAATATACTTCAATAAAAATCAAGAATTGTTTCGTAACTTAATTGATCTTACCCCAGCTAACATAACTACAGATAAACTTATAATTTGGACCACAGACTTAACAAGCTAACAACGTAAGCAAGAGTGTGCACATGTACATGGTTTACACAATTTTGATTTTTTGTCATTTTCTTCCATCAACACAAACTCGTGTAATGTCTGTGGGAGTTCCTTCCCTTTGGTTTCTGGCAGAAGAAGTAGAGAGCATAGTGCCAAAACGAATGTGGCACTTAAGGCTGCTCCAGGGGCCCACTCAGCAGCTGATGTCTGTAAACGAAGATGAGAAGAAAACTGATATGAAATATAACAATAAATATGTTTATATATAATATGAATTATATATAAGAGATTGTAATGGTTTTTATACGTTCATCCCATTGACATCTCACAGACAGTTTTTGGATTAGAATTCTTATTATTCTAAAAGTGCAGTTTTGATTTTGACAAAAGTGTCCCTAGGCCAAGGTCACAAATGAAGAATTAGGAGTAATTGTTTACAAGACTACTCCCTTAAGTAAGGATGAAACCCTCGATCAAGTGTGATCATTGTTGTGTGAACAAAGGGTTTGTACCTCCTGTGAGTACAAACAATAACAGTTTACTTGGTCAAGAAAAAAATGTTTCATACATAACTGCTATATGGATAAAGCATACATAAATGATGAAGTTAGGTTTGCTTTACCGAATGCATGTTGTGGATGCTTTGACCTTTACTTTTGAAAATATTTGTCCGGGGCATATCTTCTGTACTAGTTCACCTGGAGTAACTAGATTTGGGGTACAAGGACATCATGGGATGACGGAGTGCAAGTATTAGGTCACTGTGACCTATGACTTGACCTTTGATCTTTACTTTTGAAAATATTTGTCCGGGGCATATCTTCTGTACTATTTCATACTGTTTCACTTGGAGTTACTTAATTAAACAAAAATAATCTGGACCAAGGTTTTTGAAGATTTTCCTCTATTTCATATGGATTTCCTTCTAATATCAACCATCCCTTGAACTTTGATTTTCTATTTCTTCCCCTTGCCAGCAGTTTGAATATCTATATATGTCTAATGGTGTTGCCCAAACTGACTCTACCTAATCTTATTGTTCTAATGTCACGGTGTGGTGATCACCCTGTCAGTTGGGAGAGGACTATATACCATCTGTTAGAATTATGTATATACATGTAGGTTAAGTGTTATTTCAAAGGTAAAGTCCTTTCATGATAGATATACCTGTATTATCACCTGTGGTTTCAAGTACACATGGTCACCAGGAGTGATTTATTATACCAATTAAAAAATATAAATTTCAAAGACAATGAACAGAAGCACCCTCCTTAGCATCACTTAATCAGGTGACTAATAACCAATGTTAGCATAAAAGCTTGGCGTGTACATACATACTTTATCATTTTAAGGGTGTTGCCCTTGTTCAATAAGAGACAAACAGTTAAATCATAATTCTTATTTTTCTTTGTTTGTTATGGGGAAGTGATTTAAGTTTCATACTGTTACCATCAACATAATTATTCGAAGACAGGGGACCCATGGCAAAATCCTAGTTGACCTAAAGACATTTATGACACAAGTGCAATGCTGCTGGTCTGTAGGAAATATATGTTCCACCCTCTACCAATAGGCACTAAGGAGATACAAAATGTATTGCAACTTTATTCATTGATTGATTTTTATCAAACTTTATACAAAGGTCAAGTATGCGAATACCTCTGGAATATATGTGTTGTAGGGTCCTAAAGTCAAGGCCAAGGTCATATGATTATCCTTACTATATTTATCAAAAAAACATCAACCAATTCAGTGACATCAGTCTACCAACTTTATTTCCTGATTGATTTTGATCAAAACTTATAGAAAGGTCAGGTAGGATAATACCTCAGACATCTTTGTGTTTCAGTGTTCGACGGTAAAGGCCACAGTTATACAGAAAACCATCTAACGATTTAGTGGCATCACTCTAGTTACCTCATTTCTTAACAGATTTCGGCAAAGTTTTCAGGTATGAGAATTAATAATACGCTAATAAACTAATCTATTCACAGATTTTTTCCCTCTGTATTTCTCCATTTATCAACTCGAAGTATTATAATACCTGAATGTGTACATATTTCAGGGTGTCAATTTCAATGTCGTAACAATTTAAAAGAAAATTATCAACACGGAACTAATTTCACTTGGCGGCGGGGCCATTCATGTCTTACAGACATTTTCTAGTTATTTCATAAACTCAATTGCTTCTCACTTTAAAGTCTACATTGTCATTCGTCCAGAAAAAAAATGTCAGTCCGGACTTCCGAATGAAAATCAAACTGCCAAGACAGGTTACGATGCAGTTTAATGAGTTTACTCACCAACACCTTTAAAAATGGAGCTGTCATAGCACCAAGTCTTCCTGCACAGCCTGTTATACCATAACCGATGTTTCTGTAATGCAAAAAAAAGAGTAAAGAGACAACAGTTACAATGCTTTTTTTTTATAAAATTAACCAATAAATTGTTACCTCGAGAGGTGGAGAATGTTTCATCCCACCGTGTACCCCGATCGGTATGATACGGAGTAATGCGGGTGGTGCAAGGTCAGCTAAAAAGCATTAGGAATATTATTTGAAAATGTCAGTTTTTACATATTTAAGACTGAGTTTTTACCCAAAACATATGACGATAAGACAAACGATTAAATATCACAATACCAAAATCTTGGGAAAATACCAAAAGAATGATTATTCAGTGCAAAACTTAACTGAACGTTTTTTTTATGAAAATGTCGTGATCATGTCGTATGAACTCAGTTTTATCTGTTAACAAATATTATGCTGTGAAACAAAAGGTAACTATGTAAATTTGATATGTTTTTGCAGTATTTGCAAACATGGAGATCTGGATCATTTCATTTCATATCATAATTAAGCTGTTTCACGAGGATCCGTTCAGTACGGGGAAATTTATGATCCGGATCCTGCAATCAGCAGTCATGTCCTGCCTGTCTAACATGTTTATTTGTGGAAACTTTAAACATGTGTATGTATGCGTGTACCCTCATTCGAAGAATCTACCAGCACAGGTCAAAGGTCAAACATTATTGATCTGGTAGAATAAGTATTTACATAGCACGTTTAATTAAAAAATGGTTGGAATAATAACACAGGGTCAGCATTTAAAAACAACGCGCAGTTTATGACCCATAAAGTGTGTATAAAGCATGCCATTGCGTAGTGTAGTGCTTTTACCAAATAGCTTGACAATTTATAAAACAAAAAAGTACATTGATTGTTTTAGCCATGTCCCTTCAAACTATGAGGAGAGGGTGGTGCAATTTAGTCATCTCAACGTTGGTGTCTCGCTTCAGGTTAAAGTTTTCTAGTAAGTCTTTTCAGACATTGTTGGATCACCACAGTCAAGAGGCTGTTGTTCAAGACTTATTATCAGTTGGAGGCATCTATATGCAGTGTAAGCAATGTCGGCCAAAAACAGCTTAATTGGTTGACGTTTTAATACGCCTGTCAAAAATGTCGACAAGATGTTTTTAGCTCACCTGCCCGTATGGCAAGTGAGCTTATGCCATGACGCAGCGTTCGTCGTCCGTCCGTCGTCTGGAGAAGTTTTTTTCAACAAAGGGTCATTACTCCTTAAAGGGTCAAATTGAAATAAAATTAAACTTTTATTGAAATTGATCCAGTAGTTTTGGAGAAGTTGTGCGGGCAGGCAGTTTTCAACAAAGGGCAATAACTCCGTAAAAAGTGTCAGAACGAACAGAATAATACCTGGATGCACAATATCAGGTGATAGTTATCATATCTGAAAACTTTCGTTGAAATTGGCCCCATAGTTTTGGAGGAGTTGTCCGGACAAGAATTGTTCAACACAGGGCTATCCCTTTGTAAAAAGGTGGTTATTATATCCGGTAAGTTTCGTTAAAATCGGTCAAACACTTTAAAAGGAGTTTACAAACGGACAGACGGACAGACGGATGGACAGACAATCTGATTCCAGTATGACACACTGCATAACTGAACAAACGTAAGATAAATACTACTGAACCAACGTCACGTTATATGCCACTAACACTGTACCTCCACTGTATCTCGTATTGGTTCAGTATTATATATATATGGGGTTTGTTCAGAAATAAATTTTTGAAATTGGCTCAGTAATATATATCTGATGTTGATTATTTAATACATACATGACATAGGCTCCGTAACGATGGTTCAGAAATATATTATTTGACTTTGGTTCCGTACAATATATCTGACGTAAGGTCTTTAATACATACATGACAGTTCATTCCTATAATCCTGATGGTTCCGTAATATATATACCTGACGGCGTTTCAGTAATATATACCTGACGTTCGTTTAGTAATATATATCTAACGGTTGTCGAGTGATACATACCTGATGTAGGTTCGGTAATACACATACATACCTGACGTTGGTTGGATACAGTTCCGGTGTATATATATACAACATAGCAACGACACCAGAGATACAGAATTTCCCTATGTAGATCCCTACAGCTCCCATAGTCTGAGTGGTCTCGTTACTTTCTAGAAATAAACGTGTGTACGTTTAAATGGCAGGACTTATTCAATTGTTATGATTTCTAAAAATATGATATCGTCATCTTCGAATATTAATGATTTTGGATTGTTGGAAACGTTTTGTAATGCATTAATTCTTTATATTTTTAATATCATTACCTCACCTGGCCCACTAGGCCAAGTAAGCTTATGATGTGACGCGGTGTCCGTCATCTGTCCATCCGTTCAGCGTCAACTTTATACTTTTAACGACTTTTTGATAACCAAGAGGCCTATGATGATATTTGGCTAGTGGTATGCTGGGGTGGGTACAGGGCTACCAAGTTTGTTACCAACTACTTCACCCTAATAACCAATGGGTTCAGGCTGACGGTATTTGGCAAGTAGCATGATTGGGTGACCACATTCGTTCAAACGAATGACGTTCACTCATATTCAAGGTCAAAGGGGCTTTTAACAACTTCTTCCGTAAAAGGTATTGATATTTTAGCCAGAAAGATGCTGGGATAAAGCACTACCAAATTAGAACAAATGAATGATTTTAACATATATTCAAGGTCACGGGGGTCAGATATGTAAAAAATGAACTTTAAACGACTTCTCTGGATAACAAAATATTCCAGGATGATAATATTTTGCCAGTAGAATGCTGGGATAAAGGGCTACGAAGTTTGTTGAAATGAATGACCTTCGTTCATATTTAAGGTAATATAAACAACTTCTGCTGAATAACCAAGGTATCGAAGATTTTTTGTATATTATAGTCATTTCATACTGTTTAATAGTTTAATAACGCAGCAGATTTGTAATGTGAAAAATGCATTTAATACAGTATATCATTCTGAGCATTTTAACATTTTAATATCGAAAATTTTCATAACGACCTATATAATGCAAAACTTGACGACATAGCCAAACACGAAAACACAAACACGGCTTACAACCAATTCAGCAGCACACTAACAAGCATAATAGACAAGCACGCACCAATGAAAAAGAGAAAACCACGAATAAATCAAGCACCCTTCATGAACAAGAAACTACGACAGGAAATATATCACAAGAAAATGCTACACAACAAATTCACGTCAAACCGTTCAGGCCACAACTGGGAAAATTATAGAAAACAGAGAAATAAGGTCACTAAATTAAGAAAACAATCAATAAGACACTATTTCATAGACAAATGTACAGGGGGGCAAAACACGCAAAACTTTTGGGACACAATTAAACCTTTTATAACCAACAAAGGAAATCAAAAACAAATTGACATCGTCCTAGATGAAGAGAAAATAGTTAATGAGCAAACAGAAGTAGCAGAAATTTTTAACAACTTTTTTGTTAACGTAGCAAAAGAAATAGGTACAAACAGCATCGACATAAACAATACCCACCCTAGTTTACAAAAAATCACAGAAAACCAGAAACACAACACTCAAATGAGTCAATTCAAATTTAAACCAGTAGACGAACAATTCATACACAAACAATTTAACAAAATAAACCCTAAGAAAGCAACGGGCTACGATAACATATCGCCTAAATTATTACGTTTAGCACAACCCGCCATCACTAAACCAGTCACTACACTTGTCAATACCGCCCTATCCACCTCCACCTTTCCAGACAACCTAAAATCAGCACAAGTCAGACCAATACACAAGAAAAACAGTACACTTGACAAAGGCAACTACAGACCCGTCAGCATTCTCCCGGCACTTTCCAAGATTTTTGAGAGATCCATACATTCCCAACTCAGTGACTTCTTTGATGACGTTTTTCACCCTTATCTCTCTGCATTTAGAGCAGGATATGGGTGTCAAACGGCATTACTGAGAGTCATCGAGGACTGGAAGATGGCACTAGACCAAAATCAGTATGTAGCCTGCATACTGATGGATCTCTCAAAGGCCTTTGACTGTTTGCCCCACAACCTTCTTCTTCTCAAACTCCAAAATTATGGTTTAGATCAGTCGGCAACAAATTTAATTTCGGACTATTTAAGTAATAGAAAACAATGCGTCAAACTTGGCAAAACCACTAGCACATTTCTAAATTTATACAAGGGGGTACCCCAAGGATCAATTTTAGGCCCTATTCTTTTCAACATTTTTATCAACGACATATTCCATTTCATAGAACATAGCAACCTGTACAACTATGCCGACGACAACACACTCAGCAAAGCACACTCCTCACTAGACATAGTCAAATCTTCACTACAGACAGACAGCGACGCACTAATACACTGGTTCGCAGACAACCACATGCAGGCAAATCCAGACAAATTCCAGGCAATGGCTATAGGCAAAAAAACACAACAAGAAAATATCACATTTAGTTTAGGACAGAACAATTTGATTAACTGCGAACCAGAAGTGAAATTGCTAGGTGTCACCATAGATTTCCAACTAAACTTTCATACACACATCTCAAACACTTGTAAAAAAGCATCTAGACAATTAAACGTACTAAAACGAATAGGCAGACACTT
>JAUMHH010164755.1:0-17051 GCA_032359455.1 Chlamys rubida | reverse complement strand
CCTGCTTAACGTTCAGCATTTAGGGGAATGGCAACAACTGGTTCACCCGTTGTCAGTATAATGTGACCGGGCAGAATACTGTGCTGGGTGCCTTCGGCATGGTATTTCAGTGAGATAACACTATAAAGTCGGCATCAGATCCGCGCTATCCCGAGGAGGAAAGCACACCAACATATCCTGTCTCCTGCATACACACACGTAAGCACGCATACACTACACACATGGAGGCACGTCCTGAAATGACCTTAGCTGTTAATAGAACGTTAAACAAAATTAAACCAAACCAAACCTAACTAGTTAACATTAGTGTAAAAGTACATTTATCTTATTCCAAGATTCCTTCATTCCTTGCCGGAAAAGACAAGAATAAGACGAGAAATCCACAATGTCTGCTAATCTATAAACAATTAGCAATTTATATTCATTTTCCGTCATATAGACTCGCATGTTCGGTTGTAATTGGAAGGATGAATCTATAACGTAACGCAATTTGTGTTTTCGATTCACACTATAAAATAAGAAACAAACAATACTACTATTTATCGATTTTTGTTCAAGCTTCAGTTACGAACATCTAAAATGAAATGCCTCGATTTGACATGCGAGTTAGCGCTGTTTTGTATCGTGGGAGGGGAGTGCGGTCATTGCTCCCCCATAATGTTTGACAGGACAATTATCACATCAGCAGTAATGTATCTCCCCTGTACAATACACCTGTTGCCTGAAGAGAATTAACATTTAATGTTAATTCTATGTCATTTCATTTTCAGTGATTTCCTGTTTACCACAAATGTCTCTGCAAGTCATTGCCAGAATGTTCTATCAGATCGAGCTTCAACACTTAACAGAAATGTAGAGGGGATTGAAAGGGTTGGCTAAAGGGTTGGCTTTGGCTAAAGAAGGGTTGGCTTTGGCTAAAGAATGGTTGGCTAAAGAAGGGCTGGATAAAGAAGGGTTGGCTAAAGAAGGGCTGGCTAAAGAAGGGCTGGATAAAGAAGGGCTGGATAAAGAAGGGCTGGCTTTGGCTAAAGAAGGGTTGAATTAAGAAGGGCTGGCTAAAGAAGGGTTGGCTAAAGAAGGGTTGGCTAAAGAAGGGCTGGCTAAAGAAGGCGATCGCCTTATAAACGAATAAAGCAGGAATCAAATAACAGAGTTGTCCTATAATTTATTTAATTTGTAAAAAGTTTAAAAACAACTGAATTATTAGAATAAAATAGAACTGATTTAGTTTACAGGAAATTTACATATTTTTTATATTTTTCTATACTCCCTCCACAATTTTTATCTTTTTATATCGTTATGTAAGTTTGGTAGTTGATTATATAATTAATTAATAATTAATTATATATTTAAAATTGCTTCGAAACATGTTACTTGAAACATTTTACCTGATTGGGTGTTAGTTAATCTAACAGCGAGTTGATCAGCCTTTGGTAAAAAATCAACATCACGACTTCTAACTTGTTTATCATGTAATTTCTAAAAAACGAAGTTGTGTAAATACCTGAGGGAATGACGGAAATGGGGATCCATATTTTTTAATCCAACCTGTATAATTGATGCAGGCCTGTACGTGCTACATAAACATACTGTTTTACCTCACACGGGTTTACATTAAGAAGATAGGGACGTGAGAGTAGGGATCAGTGTCATTGCTCATTACACGTACTCTCTACGGGTTGGAGATTGTGATGTCTAAAAACGACATTTGCTATAAGCTTACCCGATATCTCCGGACTGGAGATTGTGATGTCTAAAAACGACATTTGCTATAAGCTTACCCGATATCTCAGCCCATTGGCCACTCAACACGAACATACGGTAACATGCCACTCATTTTTCATCCATTTATTAGTTTTTAGCTTTTTATGGGAATACATATTAAAACGGTGTTAACAAGTCTTGACATATATTGATGAGATCATACTTGTGCGTGACAAAAGATTACATCTGTAAGACATCGCGAATAATAACTTTCCTCGCAGTTCACGGATGTTTACTAGACTGGACAGAACCATGGCATAATGACAGGAAATAATAGTCATGATTTCCCCATTAGGAAACCTAATAACCCAACCATAATGATCACTATGGTTTTCACAGTACAGGGTCTAAGGAGCATGGTTAATTTGCTGGGGCAAAATCTGAAAGTAGACTTTTTTCCATTGAAATATTGACGTTATATAGGGGTTTGGCGACATATAGAGGGAGATGTACAAATGAAATGTGAAAAAAGAAAGGAAAATTGGACAGTGCAATAAATTGGCTTCAAGGATGAAAATAAAACGTATGAAATTGTATCCAGATATCACTGTATCAACTATTAGAACTATAAGTTAGCATATGTTTACATCCTTTTTAGTACTCTCAAATCAGACTGATAATAATCTTTGTATAGTGTTTTGGACAATTCTCTTAGTTCTAATGATAATATTTCGAAGAGTGTTTCCGATTTCTATTTATAGCATTTTGAAGAATGTCCATGGCACTAACGTTATTTTCAGGGACAGGATAGGTCTGTTGTGTTACACTGCACGTTATCGCAAGAGGCGACTTATGTGGACTACCTGCATATCGGGTTAAACATATGATCTGCTGCCCTATTACAACACTGGATCTTGTCTTTAATGTTTTCTTTCGGCGGTTTCTTTGTAGGAATTCCTCTTCATATGACACTGTCTGTTGCGAGGACCTTAACCCAATACAAACAAATAATGACGTGTTCAGTACATAAAAACAATCTATAAATGGACACTTTCTTATCTCTGATAAGTATATTCACTGTTGCTGTACAACATTATAGTAAATCTTGGCTATATTCATCGTGTAACAGGTCAGTTTTGGAGGTCGGTGTTGTCTGTGTATAATATCAATTTGAGGTTACACATGATCCTTCAATTTTGTCTGGCTGTCAAAGTGGGCTTCCGTATATATAAAACGTACGTGATCAGTTTGGAATACAATACTCCTGATTTTTATATTTTGTTTCCATGTGGTTCAATGTCCTCCCAAAAGCTAAGGTCATATTATGACAGGTCCTTGAAGAGAAATATCGGCGAATAAAAGTAGAGAAGCAAGAAAAGAAAGGAAAATATGCATATCACAAGTGCTGTAATGGGGGCAGCAGATCAATTTTGGCATGTCCAACGTTCCCTAGGCTGAAGAATAAAATCTCCGATTCTGCAGGAAATCCCACATAAGTCGCCTCTTACTAAAACATTCAGAGGGTTAGGATACAGCAGGCCTATTGTCCCTCGAACCTACTTCGGGTGAATTCTCAGATTGATAACAATTACATTTTCTCATTATGCATGCCCTTAATGATGATATATTCTCTAACGTCTATGGGAATCATAACCAAAAATCTATATGACACAAGACAAGGCATTGTTTTGATTACTTGGCGCTGTATTCTTTTTATATACTTACGTTCAAGAAACGTTACAAATTTTGAATAGTTTATCAGTATTGTCCCAAAACATTCAAACCCCCAGCAGCAAAATAAGTACGCTTAGAAACATACAAATCACAACCACCTTATCATGTTAATGCTATATCGAGCGATGGATTTGTATACTATGTTCGGAATTGACACAAAGTCAAAACATATGTGAACCAATTAATTTTATAAGCAAGTCATTGTATGACTGTTTGTCGGGATGAATGAGAATTCAAAACCAGACCTATACTCACTTTTTAAAAGATTCCTCTCATATCATTAACAAATAATCAAACATGCTACTATAAAGTATTTTACTGTGACTGGTTCATTATACGGTGCAAAAGGCTGTTTTTTTCGTTTCAAACGCTTTGGATATGTATGGCGTTGATGTTTATGAATTTAAAAAATATAACACAATAAATTCAATGCTTGATTTTCCTTACGTTAAATTTATCGTAACTAAGGTAAGATTTTGCAGCACAAATGACCTTTTCAGATATTTGTGATTCTATCATTGTAAGAGACACAGCATAGAAAGGTTTCAAATGCATTCTATTATTTCCATTAATGATTACATTGCAATTAATATGCCATCTGAGTATGTTTACAAAATGTTCGATCTGCAAAGATCACAGCCAGAATTTGAATAATGCATTTCAATGTATCGCTGTTAACGTGTAGTTTGTGTCAGATATTTTCTTAGTCCGGTAGATCAGGAGGAAAGCCACATTTATTGAATTACGATCAGAGAAAGCCCTTGTTGTACTTCCCAAACTTGCTTGCTGCTAAGCAAGTTTTCATCAGGTGACGGTCGAATTTGTTGTTTCCTAATTTAGGTTATTCCCATATTTAGCGAGTACCTCAAACTATTGTGTGAAACTCTAACGCTTACACAAAATACGTTTGATCTAATTAATAACTACATTTGATATCGAGGCATTTTTATATTGCAGTTATGAATTGCCTTGTCAGCAATATCCGTGATGATCCAAAGCCAGACAAATTACTTTGTATTCTTCAGCCAATAGAGGGGATTTAGGGTCAAGACTGCGATTCGTAGTGTTGTCAGACGCAATTGCATGATCCTTTGTCAGATACTTTCCCGGCAATTATCTTCTGAACCATCAGAATACAAATAATTGCTTGTGATAACAAGGTACTATGTCATACAACAATGCATTAAAACAAAGGGGGTATAATAAGTCTGTTCGAATCTATAACGTTACTTTAAACATACTTTATCAACATTAATTTCGATCTTATCTAAATTATGGTGTCTAGCCACTGTTTCCTGCGTACTTAATTGTAAGTAAGAAGACTTAACAATAAGTTGTTCTATGTGGTTTGTCTAAGAAGTAGTGGTTTGTCTAAGACGGCGTACTAGTATAGGATGACGTCGGGGAGACATTGGTCTGCATTGTGATTTTATTGGAGAGTGGATTTTGTCACTGTTTTGATTTGGTTTGGCTTGAAATTAACTTCTTCATCATCAGGTCATATATCTATGGCATTGCTCTCTACTACTTAGGGGGCCGAGGTGGCCAAGATGTTAAGGCGTCTGGCATTCTGCTACCACTTGCCCTCCACCACTGGGTCGCGGGTTCGAGGCCTAAGTTGAGCAGTCGCCAGAAACTGGCCGTAGGTCGGTAGTTTTTCTACGGGAACTCCGGCTTTCCTCCACCACCAAAACTGTGCACGTCTTTAAGTGACCATAGCTGTTAATAGGACGTAAAACACACACAAAGTAACTCTACTTGTTAGTCTGATGGATGGTCACTGATTGGTCCCTTAAAACTCCCACCACTCCGATTGGTAACTTAAAACTCCCACCACTCTGATTGGTAACTTAAAACTCCCACCACTCCGATTGGTAACTTAAAACTCCCACCACTCTGATGGGTCACTCAAAAGTTCCATCTTGCTGAAACATTTTGTTATGACGTATTCATTTATTTATGGTTTATACGTAATTTGTGATTTTTTAACATTGTGCTCCAGCATTAAGACACATTATGTTACTCTTAAATCTAGCATGCGTTTTAAGCTTGGTTTTTAAAATAATTTTGTTGCTTATATATATTGTTTTCGCCGTATATATATACCAAAATTTTAAATATTTGCCAAAATATGGTTTTTAAATGTCAAATATTACTCATCCATCATTAAAAAGTTCCTTTGTTAGTATTATCCAACAATGATAAATTTATCTACCTAACCGAAATTTAAAATTATTTATTTCATTTTGTTCAATTTTAATACTGCAACAAACTTATGATTTCGCATGTGATATGTTATCGAAGTTCAGCAGAATGTATAAAATCCAGCAATTATAATCGTTCTTACCTTCATACAGCTGCAAATACAATCCCACTATAGTCCAAACTACGGAAAACCTCCTGATATTTATCAAACACCGAGTCATCCTTGATAGGTCCACACGACATCTCTCTCTTCCGTACAAATAGCACCAATGACACTGTCGCTTAGGCGACTAAATCATACACTAACCATCAGTTGAACGCTTGTAGAGAATACCCACGTCATTCGATGATAAATAATGTTATAGACTTGTGTGACAGACATCGACACTAAACAACAATCGGCACGTGTGGTTTGGCGTCATCAGTCATTCAACTAGGAGGGTTGCTTACATAATGTCATAGAGACACGACACAGATCGGAGGATAGCAAATAGCAATAGCAGTGATAGAGTCGGCAAAACATTATTTGATTCCCGAAAGAAATCGATGTAATATTAATCCAGTTATTTGACAGTCATTTAAAGGGGCATACATGTATAAAGATAAGTGGTCATGTGAAGTAAAACAGAAAATAATGCACATCACGTTCAATACATGGAGCTTTTTCCGAGCTCGAATGCGTTACAAATCAACCAAACCAAAACATAACTAATCACCAAGAAAGTATCAGAGGCACAACTCGTTAAATCTAGGAAGGTATAGGGTGTATTTAATGGTTACTTTGAGATATATAATACACGTGCCTTGTTAAAAAATTAAGAAAAAATGAGAAAGAAATATTGCCAGAAATATATTCAATTTTTGTAATGTTTTTGTTTTTTTGTTTTTGTTTTTTTTAGCAAGCTTCATCCGTTAGTTGCGTTTGTCTAGTGAATTGTATTTAGGCATGACGAACTTTTAAGTAGATACACATATTATAACACAAGTTAAAAAGACGCTAACTAATGAGTGACCTTTTGCAGACATAAACACTGATTTACCGAAAAAGTATATCTATATTGTACTAATATTTATCAAATTATCAAAAACCCGAAATGGATCCGTTGTTCAGAAAGAGATAATAGAAAGTTGACTTATTTTGTGGGGTTTTCCTTCAAACAAATTATTGATGAGGATTATATATCGAAATGACATGATACTGAGTCAGATTGATTAATAAATAATTCACGAGAAATTATTTAGTTTGTTTTATATTTGACAACTTCCCAACATAAAAATCTTAAAACAAAAGTGTCTACCGATGATGTCGTCCAATAGACTTTTTTAAGTGCCACTACACTGATGTATCACGAATTGGAAATAATACCATGAAACTTCATTCCGTTTAAAAACCATAGAGAAAGATGGAATCAATGAAGCGAAAAAGGGAACGAGGCCAAATGGCGATGACGACAACACCTTCACTTATGTTTCTCCCCACCTTTAAAAGACACATGAGACAGTCCACAAATCTGCAAGGTGGTTGTGAGCGATATATTTTGTCAATAGTCACCTCAATGCACTTAACTTATCTCGAAAAGATGTTTTGTGAAGTATGAGTCGTTTACAGTATGTAATAGTAACTGACGAAATCAATACTTTATTTGATTAGATGCCATATGAATACCAAATCATATGGACAGTTGTTGTTAACTGGCTTCCAATCTTTTGCTAATGAACGGCTTGTAGCGATAATGGAATGCGACATTGTAAATTAGGTTCAGACATATGTCTTATATAACGAAGAACAACTTTAATCAAACACCATAAATTACACCCTATATAACTGCGAATTGAATTAAGAATGCCTGAAATCATACAATGCGTGAGTCCCTAGTAGGATGTGTGTCACTCGGGTAATTGTTTGTGCTCAAACACTATTTTTGTTGCATAACAGCTGTCAGTTTGATTTTACCTTCATTAATCAATACAAGAAAGACACCATCTTCACTCAGATGTTTTCTCTCATGAAATTCAAAGCTTTTAGAGATAAACGTAAAGTTAGTTTATAATTTTCAAAACACAAAAAAGCCTTGATATGCATCTTTGGTGAATCTTCAAACGAACACTTAGATCAATACAACTTGTAGTCACTTTGGCATATCCAAGTAGGTGAATGTGATGGTCATAAGAATCAATTCATGGGGAAGTTTAGGGCAAACTCCTCACAAAGTCCTAGATGTCGAATCATGTCACAGTTTCACCAAATTTGGTTAAAGCTGTGGTCTTCCGTGGTGCCTGAATGCTAATCCCTGACCCTGCCATGCTCGGCGCCCTTTTTGTGTGGTTTGTTTTAAGCATTGCCAAAGGTTATTACACCCGCAGAACTAGTGATTCTTTAAAACAATATTAACCACTCACGGATTTAACAATTAATTATCTGTTAAACATTTTCACCTTTCCTCGACAAAAACAAGGATGACACGGTCAATCAATTTGGCCGTCAATTAGCATCGTTATATTAAACGTCAGCATTACGAAAAGCAACGGAAGACAAGTAAGAGACCATAGAGTATAACCTTTTAAATATTGTTTATCTTTTAGCAAATTATTCTTTTGAAGAATTTGTCATTTTTAAGCATCAACTGAGACCACAGTAAAGGCAGAAATTGACATTTTGAACTCTCAACCTTTTGAGGCACTTTTGTTAGAGTAAGATTTTGATCTAACGGACGAATATATAGTTGTATTATAAATCAATGAATCGAACAAAACATGGCATGTGTACCTGACCTTGTTGTAATAGTGTTGTTATGGAGGGAGGGGGGGGGGACTTCCGTCTTATGACACGTTTAATGAACGTGTATACTGTGAGGATTTTAATCAAATTTGATAAAGAGTGCCTCTTTAATAACTTTAATGTAAAATACTTTCTTGTGCCTCTTCAACATGTTTGTCGTCAAATAAGACAGAAAGGGTTTGCTGAGCGAGTCTGCAGCACCTCAGTCATTCAGGACGACTATATCACCTTTAAACCCACCTACATTTATTTGCCCATATGAAACAAACAGCAAAGGAGAATGACAACCCCCCGAACAAAGATATGTAAAATACCGTGAATTCACTTGACAAGGTGCTGCACACTTAAGCTCGCTCAACGCTTGATGAAATTGTGATTCAAAAGTGTCAATGCAACGTTCATTTAATGTCACAATTTCAATACGGTAGAAGCAAATTAAAAAGTAATTTTAAGCGTATGAGGATGGGTAACAGTGTGGCGGTAAGAGAATATATATTTGGTGCTGAAACGTCAGAGGTATTCTTTTGAAAGCTCCCAGTTTAACCTGTCTAGTTCAGTGCGCTCAGCAAACCCAAGCAACCTAGCCCGACAAATACCTTCGATTAGTAGAGGAACTTACTACATCAAGTCAGCGTTTGGAAATCAAAAGTATCTCTTATATTTCTAGGCAGTGTGTGGTAATGTCATGAGATGCTGTAAAAATGGCGTGTATTTGAAGTAAAATGCAAATATGACCAGTGATACAACTCAGACGTCTATACGGAATGACATCAACTAATAATCCAAAGAAACACCAAACAAAAATAATTAAAACAGAACATGAGATGCCATTCGGTGTTTCATTCAAATATGAATGATATATGTGCTCTATGTCCACAAAATGTTTAAAAAACTATATTTGATTAGGAAATGGATTTTTTACAAAAATGTATCGCACTTACGTCCAATATAAAAGGTCATTCTTCTTTATTGATGAAGCTTGAGGGTCTATTCTGTCCACGAGTGTTTGGGTATAAATAGTGCAGCTCTGTCCAAAAGTTTCTGAGCAGAAATAGTGCCACTCTGTCCAGAGGTACAACCACACCATAGTTCGAAATGCACTGCAGACATTCGTGTGTTTTATGGTTTTCACATGCTCTGTAGACATTTTTCTAGAAAATAGAAAAGGATGTTTAAAACATAAATCATTGACGAAGGATGTATAGTTAGAGGTGGATGATGTTAAGATGACAATACTTCTATAATATCATGTGTTTTCTCAGTTTACTGAGAGCGAACAAAAAAACCAAACTGATGCCTAATGAAAATTCTTGAAAATCTTGCATCCCGGTAATGCAATACATTTTTCAAACCAACAGGCGTTTCTATTAATAGAAAAAAACTGTTTACGTGTTGCTGTCGGTTAGAATAGACAATACATTACAGGTAGGGCGCCTTTAGACCCCTCAAGTCCCGGCACTTACATAACACTGTTATCAGGTGTGTGTGTAAGGACAAACAAACACTGTGATGTAACGTTGTACTGTAAGAGATTCCTATCAGCTAGGTTGTTACATAACGACATACCTCGACACGTTGCACGTGCAAGAAGTATCACTGGAGAATACAAAATTCGTGGCATATACTATTGAAGTGGTATTTGTCGTGCTGTAGACATATTTTGTCAGGGTTTGCATACTTAAATCAGTGACAAATATGAACGCTCCAACTTATTGAAAATCAGACACTGTGAAACATATATGCAACAACATTGTCAATGCTGACATTTTCACAGCGCAATTAATTAATTGATAGAAATTGGTATTTATTTTTTATGATGTTAATTACCAAGTTAAAAGTATTTTATGTGTTATATAATTATATATATGCGTCCCGCGGGGCTACGGCGTTTTCTCAAAATTTTAAAATTGTAAATATGTCCCAGTTTATTAATTGGAAAAAATGTAGCCCGGGGATTACAATCAATTGTTTCCAATTCACCAAGAAATGAAATATGATATTTCAGATACATGACAATCCAAAAATGAAATTCGTTTTCTTATACAGCAAAAGATTCAGTGGTAGTTTCGGGTTTAGACAACATCGAAAATGAAGAAGAGTAGGGAAGTGTTAAAAAATATAAAAATATGAACTTTATATATATATGCGCAGCTTGAAAGCAAAGACCTCAAGAGACAGAAAAACAGAAAGACAACACGAACCTTCAAAAACTCCAAAAGATACACCAGATGTTTCGGGATGTGGTATCCAACAGGTGCTTCCTGTCATTTAAGTTTGAAAGATAGATACTGAACACATACCAGGAAAATTAGAAGGATAAGCCTGTATAAAAAGTGTACGCCTCATGTTTGTCTGCTACACGAAGTGTCAGGTGATGTGTTCGGCGCATTAATATCGACGTTATTACGATTATATTAGGCTTATTTTCAAAATCATAAAAAATTGAAAGAAGTCTAAAAATGCAACAACCATTAATTCTGTAAAGTTATATACACAGAGAAATAGATTAATCGGTCAAACGGAGGTACATGTTTGTATGTAGTGTTGTCTTTGCAATTTTACGTCTCGGTAGAAGATTACTTTTCAGAAATATGAGATAGTTCAACATGTTGCAAGTGTCATTTGTGATAACTTCATCGTTATTGCACCGACCAAATCAAATTTCTGAAAAACTGGAAATCCTAGAATTTGCCATCTGACAATACAAATAAAGTTTGAAAATCAAAAATGTACTGGCGTTTTATATCCAGAGAAATGATTAAATCCTACACTGATGCTAAAAATCTGCGCAAAAATATCTAGTAATCGCTGAGTTGCTCATTTTTTAAACTTTTTAAACTTCAACCTCCTGTAATATAAGATTACATGCATTCACGTTCTTGTTTGCGTCTCTGAAATCCGATATTTAGTTTTATTCCGTTTAACGTGCTTTTAACAGCTAAGTTTAGACGTGCCTCCGTATGTGTTATGTAGGTATGCTGTGTTTTTGTGCTGGAGGCAGGGTATGTTGATGATCACATCTTGTGACGTAATACAGTTAATATTCTACTCATTGTCATTTAATGAGGTAATAACGTCGCCAATACTAAACTTTTCTAGCTTTGTTGACTAATTTCTATCAACATTAATTGCTGTTTATCACTGCAGGAGTCATGAGAGGCGACTAATGTGTGAACCCCTGCAGATTTGAAAATTTGTTTTTCGGATCAAATATCGCCATTTGAAATCTGAAATTTTGTGTCCTTTCTAACTAATCATTTCGATTCATAACGCCTTACTTTGTAATATTTTTGTTTTACTTGGTATATAGCGTTTGCTCAAGCCAGGAGGACTGTTTAGATTTCTGTCATCGAGACAAACCGAAGTCGTAAAAATTGGTAAGTACTACTCTGTTTGACGTTCCTATTTAAACATGTAGCAGTAAGTACAGATAAGCCCGTTATCAGTGTCATGTGACCGGAAGGAGTGTCATCCTGTTGTGATGAGGTTACAACATTTCAGTGAGACAACACTTTAAAATGACTCAAAAATGACCCTATTATACGTAGATATCGTCTTCATATGATCTTCGCTGTCGCGCGAACACTGTAAAACTTCATATATATAAACAAAACAAGCTTAATGACATATTTATCATATTCACCATCAAACTAGTAATTAAAACAAGCTAAAAACCATAATTATCCTCAAACAAATAAACAAAACAAAAAGCTGAATGACTTTTTATTAAAATACTTTAATATTTCTATTATTATGGTAACAACTGAGACCATGTTATATAAATACAACTAAACATCACCGGATTTTATCGCTTAAGATTATATAAGTAAGTTTGACGTATGACTGGGCGGAGGATAGACAATGAGAGACGTGAAACAGCCTTTAGATCTCTCAAAGCCCAGACAATTACGTAAGTTCGCCCACACTAAGGTATGTTACTTGTTATATATACTGTACTGTTACATATCACCTGGATTGTTACAAAGTCATTCCCCATTCCAATTATCTCTAGCATCTGTCATGTATATAATAAGGTCAGTACACTTTGTATAGTTGGTGATCTAAATATTGTCCGGACTTGATAGAAGACAGGAAGACGGGTGCCACGTGTACTCGACACACTAATCTGGTTCCGCTTCCGGTTTTTATGTTTGACGCCATTCTATTTTATTTCAGTTGTCTTTTATAGTTCCTACTCTTAACTTTATGCCTGCTAATACTGAACATCTCATTGAATACCAGAATGGTTAAGGAGTAATCTGCAAAACCAGGTTCGTGCTACTTTGAATAGCTGTTACAGTAATTGGACAGCGATTCCTACTTAGGTGTGATATAGTGGAATGTATCACGGAACAATCCTTATGTCCGGTATCAGAAAAGACCAGCTTTATCCCAATGCATGATCACACGGGGCTGAATGAACTGAATGGAATGACATGCTACGGTGTCAAAGTTATAAAATTTCATTGAGATGGTACTATATAAAGGTCCTTGAGTGGGCACATCATCACTGGGCACCGTCCTCAGTATGATATTAGCCATAGTGAAGACGCTAGGCCGAAAAAAAACTGGGGAAAAAATAAAAATAAAAGACGAACATTTATATTTTGCGCAACGTTTTCAAGGGATGATGCCACTCTAGTTTACTCTCATCTTTTAATTCTAATTCGTAACAAAATATTAGTTAAATACAAAAGCAGTGAAATATTGTCACCTTTTATAAATACATATTTGTATAAAAAACATTGATGTTAGCTTTAAATTGATGGCGACATCGCAGGATATAATGGAACAGTATGATAATATAAAAATAAATACTGAATTAAGAGTTTTATAATTGACAGATTTGACTTTACATTATATATATTGCCTTTTTGTCTAGAATAGACTAATAAGCGGTATCCAGGTCAAATAATGTCATATTTGTGGTGTACCGAAAGATTTCTAGAATTATAGCGTTAGGGTAAAGGTGCCTATAATGCCCTATATATAGTATTACATATGTAGTATACAGGAGGAAAATCAACACAATCTCGGGGACAATATATGAGTGCATTCAATGGCAAAATTGAAACCCACGTGCTCCAAATCAGGCCGGAATCCTGAAATGTTTTGAAATTTGCACATTTTAGATTGACTTTTTAAAATGAGAACGTCTTGGTTTTACATCTAATTATTTACGTAACGAATAGTACATGGGTCGTTATAATTATATACAGAAATGTAGAAAAGATAAGTGTATCCGCTAGTTTTGCAAAAAGAATTGATTAATGGTGGAAATTTCTTTTATTATTTACGTTTCCTGGGTTATCTCCCTTTAATTTTGTCCTAATCGCCAATTGATATTCAATGAAAGTTTGTCATTAATCCTTCAAATAAAGAAACTAAACATGTTTCTTCTATGCAGACAATCCTGCAGTGTACCTCGAATTATAAACAGTTTGTATATTTCTTCTCCATAAATTAACATAATATGCGCAATCGTAACATTATGATAGAAAATTTAAAAGGTTTTATTATTTTATTCCATTACAATTTCTAATTAATGTCTGTATCGTGTTCCCATGAACACCTTTGTTCGACTTTACACGAAGGATGTGACTTCTCAATGGACCCCCGGGAGCTATTAGACTAGGCGGTGTACCGGAAATTAGGTCTTCCTTGACGGTTGTGATGTTGACGCATAGCTTTATTCCTTAATGGCAAAAACCAATTACTTTATCGGGTAATAGAGACGATTTGCATGTTATCGAAATCGTGTTGATATGGTTTTAACTTGATGTACATTTTTCACCACCAAAGTTTTAAGTGGTAAAGATGCCATTTTGTTCATATGTTTAGCGTCCTCGCAACTGCCAAGGTCGTGTGACGACGGGTGATTAGGGAGACACTGCCGGAAAGAGAGAGAAAGATCGAGTAATTGGGGAAGAAATAAAGAGTAGGTTAAAAAGTGAGGAAAGAAAAAGATTCCAAGTGTTACAATCTGGAGCAGCAGATGAATTCTAGTCTCGTCATTGTCTTTTTCGGGGAAGAATCCCTGCAGGTTCGGGGAGTAAACCTGTTGTATCCCCACTGCATGCAATAAGAGGCGACAGATACAGGGGCCCTTGCAGGTTCAGGGTTATTCTTCTGTCTCCTGCTTACGGGATATTAAAAAAAACATAAAATCTCGAAATATTTTCATTTCCTACTTCCCTATTTTGTCTTTTCGGCGACATATCCCTAGAAATATGTCTTCAAATGACCTTGACTTTTCCGAAGATGATATATACAAACTACATCCAAAGACACTTACATATTTTAGGAGAAGACACAAAAGAAACCACAGAGTGTGCAGGATCTCCATATAACGATGTTGTCAAAATAAATTGCATTGCGCTGTGGATATTTCGTTATTTTTACGTTTACTGAATTAACGCAAAAGATATACTGGCACCTTACTCAGTCGCATATTCTCGCAACTGGCTTACCACCAAAGTTGTCTATAGGAAAAACTGAAAAATACAGATCTGGAATGTTACAATGAGGGTCACAGATCAATGATGGTCCAATAAAATATAACAGAAGGAAAACTCCTATTATCAATGTCATATGCTACATATCTTCTTAGGTTGACAAAACAACTCAAACGACTGTTTTAGTAAATTGCATATAACTTCACAAATACGGAAGTAAAATCGTTCTTATGTTAAATAAAAACGATCCCCTCAAGATGAACCACCCATCCTTGCACAATTGGGGGATTTCTTCAATATCTTCTAAATCGTCAGGACATTCTAGGGACCAAAATTGATACGCTGCTTCCTTTGTAACTCTTGGGATCTGCGTTTTCTTTTCTGTCTTTTCTATTCGTTTCTTTCGGTTGTGTCTTCCTGGGAACCCGTTCTGGTATGACCCTAGCTATTGCGAGGACGTTCAACCTCGATGTATAACAAAAATAAGAATGAAAAAGAAATAGTATCATTTTGATAAATGTCACTATATTTCGATAGCGTGTGTCATGCCTTGTATTTCATAGCCCTTGTTTGCGTGCGGTATCTATCACAAGGCAGTGCACTGCCGCTAAACAGTCAATTATACAATTCATACAAACAGGAAACCTAATTTACGTTATGACAAAAACAAAGATAAGAAAAGCAACGAGAATATTGATTTCACAAGATAAGTTTTCTACAGAAAAAATAATATAATCTCAAACTTGAAGGCAACACAATTAGTTCTTTCAAAGAATAGAACACTTCGTATAACAGTCTGTCAAAAATACTCTATCGGATTTCATGAGGTTATCGAAAACGTATAAAAAAAAATCGGTTGATTGAAAAGTTTGAGTATTTTTCATGACTTTATCTATTGGTGATCATTCTCAATCAAAGTAATTACCATCATGTGTTTAAATAAAAAAAAAAATATCATGCGTCGTCATAAGTATGATTAATCAATGTAGAGATATATGTTTCTGACAGGTTAATCAGTTATGTTTAAGGAAGCCTAAGGCATGTAGGGAAAATTAGAGTCAGGATTAGACTGTACAGCTTCATTATCTACTCGGAAAGAAATGTTACAAGGTCATATGACAACGGGAGTCGCGATAACGGTAAGGATGGCAACAGAGTTGATATGATAACAAGGGTTGTAACGGGGACAGCAAAACTGTTAGATTTCAGTAAAGCACATTAGCATACACAACAGATGAAAATACATTTTTGAAGAGGGAAAACAACGCTGAAGTGATTAAAACAAATTAACTGAATATCATATGATCACAGAAAGTCAAAGTAATGGGTATACTAACGTTAGCCTTCCAAGTGTCGTCTACTTCTATCATGCATTGAGACCTAACAAATTAAAGATAATGTTAAGTATTCCCCTGAACCTGTGTATATTATACCAGGTTTCTGCAGACTTGGAGTCAAAAAAGTTCTGACTTGCTGTAACTCGTTGATAGCCTGGCAGGTTCATAAAAAAGACTATAACCCACTGCGTTATCATATGAGGCGACTAATGAGGACAGTCCTGCAGAATCTGCCGTTTTATGTGTTTTTAGCTTTGGGGATAAAGAGAAACCGTAATAAATCTGCTGCCTAATGGCAATACTTTGGATCTCAATCTTTCTTTTCGGTCGTTTCTTGCCATGCATCTCTGGTAAGCCCAGTGTCAATGTAATGTTACTTGGTAGAGCGCCATGTTACCGCGTACCGTATCGTGATGGTGACATTTCAGTGACATTGTACTTTTGAGTGTCTACTTGATGTTAAAAAAAAACGTATAATCGTTGTTGTGTTTCTGTTAATTATAACTAAAGTCATTGAAAACATTAAAATTGAACAGGTGCCCCATTGCGATATATGAGATTTCTATCCATCTTTTTTCTCTCCTTTGCATTCTATTCTTCGATTGTGTCTGCATAGGCATCTTTGGTTACCCCGTTGTCAGAAACGGAGATATCCTACTTCTGTGTCCAGATTGTAGCACTTTGTACTGATCTCGAGCTGCCCATCCTGACATTGACAGCATCGTCTATGGCCTTAGCCAATTGTATAGGCATCACACACAAACCAAGCTGAACACGGTAATATTTTTTTTTTTTTTTTTTTTTTTTTTATACAGAAAAAAAAATATAAATTTTAAA
>JAUMHH010164744.1:0-17052 GCA_032359455.1 Chlamys rubida | reverse complement strand
GGTTCATTAAAATCTCTCGAAATCATGTGTTGCACCTTTGTCAGTCAGCATTCGACATCTATCATGGGATTGGTGACGTCCAAAGAAGTCTGTGAATGTCGAATCCACTGAAGCAGAAAGACGGCCAGGTTTGTTCTCAGTGACCATTACGCAACCAGTCTGCAGCAAAATTCTGCTGCCGAGCTCAATATTCTTAATTTATCATAACAAGAGATTGAAGGCGTTCCTTCAGTTTGATATGCATTATATGGTAGTGTACAACATAGACTAATGGTACTCAAAGTGATCGGAGTAAGAAGTTTGGATAATGGCTTATAATTGAGAAACTAACAGAGCCAGCGATATTTTTTACGGGTTCTTGTAAGGTTCCAAAATCCAATACAAGCAAGGGAAGTATAGGTCCTGACCATTAACAGGTATTCGGAATTTTTTTTACAAGGAAGGATAATTAGCTATTATTTTGTTTTAGGGGAAATCAGATAACGGTACATGGAGGTTTTCTTTGGTCATCAAGCAAGCCAAATTCGTTTTGCAAGAAGGAAGTGTAATGGTGTTTGCAGAAAATGATGAAGTTATTAGATTTCTTTTACTGCAGGCACAATTACAAACTTCCACATGCAAATCGTTGAGTATGGTTTGGACTGTAATACCACGGACTTAGATAATCCAATTCCGTGGTACTAATACACTGTATGTTAAATTTAATTGTCCTCTGTGCATTAAGGCTACCGTCTTTTAGATTTACTTTATACAGTTACCCTCGGATTTCTTCTGTCTATAGATTGTGTATCGTTTCATGTAAAATAATCTGAAAATATTAAATTAACTATTAAACTTACTTTTGTTTGTATTTCGTCATAGCTCCATCGATTTTGAGTTCGAATAACACTTCGGTATTTTCGTGTTGTGTCTTTACCAAATATTATAATGTATAATTATTCCTTCATAGAATGTTTTTATATAAATGTTATTATGCCAGGGGCTTTTTGTTGGGTATACCAAATCAATTAGATATCCGGGACATCAAACGGCAATGTTATATTTGGTCCTTGTGCGTATACAGAGAGCGATCATCATCCGGTGTTATTTGACTTATGTACATTGTATAATATCATCATTAAAGTGTCGCGAATTACATGTGAATACTTCCCATCATAGTTCACTGTTTTAGTGTATAGCTGGACTTATGTATATCATCATTAAGTGTCACAAAATTATAAATTCACTGTTTTAGTGTATAGGTCGACTTATGTATCATATGCTGTTAAATAGCTCAGCAATATTAAATAAATTGTGTCCAATTAAAAGTAAATGAGGATATGGTTTGGTCTTTAGTTTGATATGAAGATGTTTAACTACTGTTGTTCTTCGTGATAAACCCCTACCGCTTTATATGAGATGAAATCTCTTGTATTGCCGTGTTTTGTTCCTTGTCCTTTACCATAGAACACCGATACGTAATCCAAGTTCCTCAAAGAAAACTCGATAATAAGATCAAGATAAACACAACAAAGACAATTATATAAAAAGAAATAACTTTTATTCTTACATCAAAATAGTAGAATGAACATTATATTCGACCCAGTATCTATCAACCTGCACTGCATTTAGAATCAGCCTCCGTGTCCAAATTATGAATTGAATACAAAGAATACTTTCCTTCAAAAGGCCGAGATCCAATTCATGCATTTCAATGACTGCACTTTCGCAACGTCGTATCTGTAGTTACTAATTATATTTAATATAAATCAATCTAACTCAAACGATGTTATAGGAAAGGCTCAACGCTGAAATAATCTGTGCCCAATAAAAAAAGACCGAGATAATTCGGATAATTGTTCATAAAGTTGTGTTTAAATGAATATTGACCTTTTTTTTAGGTTTGAATTGAAATATATTTATACCGACAAGAGTAAACATCTCTAGATACAAGGTCGAATGCAATACACATATAATGTATATATAATATATATGATGTATATAATATATACATATTTCAGCAAATCATGAACACATCAAATACATCTTAATCAAACAATGCACAATATAGACAAGTCACCATGGTAACAGTCAACTAAAAAACAAGTAACAAACTTATATATACATCTGACCAACAGAGTCCGGTCAGATAAGTCGTAATGTGTCTATATATAACTGCATATCACCTGTAAGCTTTGACCAACGACAGACAAGTAAATGTTATATATGTTAAACATATGACCGCGAGGTTGTCAGTCTCCTTACGAGTATTACAACCAATGAAAAACAAGCTTTGAGCTACTCTCAACCAGACAACTTCTTTCTTGACCATTAAATATGACGTATTGACTGAAAAAACCCCAGTATTATGCCAGAAAATAAACATGTGGTAAATTTTGTCTGTTTAAAAACGAATGGCAGTTGAAAATAAAGCTTTATCCAATGACAATGAAGTTTTACCTCTAGGTACAGTGTAGTCGTATGAAGAAACATGCACCAACAAAATGACCTTCAAGGATGAACTTTGACCTGATAGCCTAAATCATACACGGAGAATCTAAGTACTATGGAAGTATTTGACCTGATCGTGTAAACTGTTAATTAACAACTTTACAAGTTTTGTCAACATACTGACATTACTGTACATTTTGTAGTATTACTCCGTAGCAAATAGCAGATTTCCGACCAGTTATATGTTCCGTGTCTTACGACCTTTGCATCACTATTTTTATGAATGAGAGGCAAGCTTAAAACGTATCACATCTGAATCAACAGCAAGCTTTGTTCTACGAAGATTTAAACGTAAATAGGACAAGTGTTTGAAGTGAATGGACATATAATTTATAGCTCAGAGCAAGATAACATGACGTGAACAATGACTAGGTCAGAGTTATTTGAACTCTTTACACATTCACACCAAACCCTCTGTATTATCACACAGAACAAACATCAAGTCCTTTTCTCCTATACACCTACGCCTGAGTACAGCAGCACTTTCATTATCAACGTTTACACACTAAATGCATGCTACTCTCTGGTTAAAAGTAAATTGTATCCATCACAGCACAATTGTGTACAAAATCTGCACCAAAGATCAAGGGAGAATGAAGACTTACTGATTTATGGTCATATAGGTAGTGAATGTTTAGATTGGCTATTTAATTTGTTGTTCAATAACTTTACTTTCATGGATCTGAGTTTTGTCATACAAGGGGTGAGAATTACACTAAAGTCTTCAGGAATGAAACTAAATACAACTTATATTTACATGTGTACTTGTGAAACATTGATATAATATAGCTAGTTCTTTTATTTAAACACGAGTACATAGAAATGTACTGACAATATTAAGGAAACAATTCTGAACTTCAGTAATGACTTCCTATGATTTTCCATATAGACTTAATAAGTTTAATAATGTAGAGGAATGTTTGTGGAACTTGTCCAGCTAGTGATACTTAACTTACCCAGACAAATTTTCAACAAATATTCCAAGACTTCTCATTTCCTGTATGTTTTTGCATAACAGTGAAAATAACAAAAGTCCTGGGTTTTGATCTCTTGTTTTCTGCCCCCCCCCCCCCCCCCCATGGAAATGTCATGACACAAAATCGAAGGCAAACAATTATTTTATTTAGTTTTTTCAAATTTTTCAATTTTTGCCCTTCTCCCATATACTAATTTTTGCCCAGTGTAAATGTCACACTTCACATAAAATTACTATATTTATTATGTTGTCTACAAATACTTGCTGAAGTGATAAATTAGCACTTGTTACGGAGACCAAATTGATAAAACTGCGGTTTCCCAGTATACAGTAATCTACTAGTGTCATCCAAAGGGTAGCATTTTATACAGAGCCTGACATTCCTAGGGGTGTACTGAGAGCCTTATAGAATAGAATTCCTGGAATTTTGAGGATGATCAAGTCCTAAATTTAGTCATGAACAATAAAAGCAAACAATTGATATTATATGCATATCTTTATACATTATGTCATTTTGTTCAATTCAAGTTTCTGAATTATACAATATTACATGTAAGCTGACATGGAAAAACTTTCTGATAACAAAGTTGATTGATTCATCATGAAATCCAGAATATGACATTTGCAATGTTTGAAAAGACTCCTAGGGATCCAAGCCTACGTAGAGAAAGGAGAGGGGAAAGCAACAGTACTAACACTAGAATAACCAACTCACACTCAGCTTGTAGTTTTATTGTGAGAAATGCAAAAACTCACTTCAACTCACACTCAGCTTGTAGTTTTATTGTGAGAAATGCAAAACCTCACCTAAACTCACACACAGCATGTAATTTTATTGTGAGAAATGCAAAACCTCACCTCAACTCATACTCAACATGTAATTTTATTGTGAGAAATGCAAAATCTCACCTAAACTCACACACAGCATGTAATTTTATTGTGAGAAATGCAAAAACTCACCTGAACTCACACACAGCATGTAATTGTATTGTGAGAAATGCAAAAAACTCACAACTGACACACAGCATGTAATTTTTATTGTGAGAAATGCAATAACTCACCTCAACTCGCACACAACATATTTTATTGTGAGAAATAAAAAAAACTTCACAACTTGCACACCAATTGTTATGACTTAAGTTTTTGTGAGGTTGGTGTTATCCAATCATCTCTGTGAACATATTAAAACCCATTGATTCATCAAAAACCTCACTAATAAACTTGGAAGGAAACCCAGACTTGTTGTGATAAAAACACTTCTGTAAAGTTTATAGGTAAAGCCTCCCTTTAACTCAGAAAACATAATGTTATTGAATTGTTGAACTTTATATTAGCGACATGTATGATAATCTGCAACTGCTCTATTGGTCATGAACATGTGAATTTGTGGTTTAAGGATAGTGTCAACGAAACTTACCTTAATATTCCTCACTAAAACTAAATGATTTCACAAATGTTTTTTCACTAAGCACAAGAACAACATGAGATCAAAGCTGCATACAGTATTTCTATTCTTAAAATGATTTAAAAAATGTCCTGATATTTTACCATGTTGTTTATATTTGTTTACCTGTGATACATGTAATAGCAGTGGATGTGTCATCTTTAGTAAAACTGTAAAGTGGTAAAGGGACGCCTATGTACTTCATCAACAGTACTTTTTTAATACATACAATAAAATAAATGCTGTTTGTGAAATGCTTTGATGGTTGTACACAATACAACCTAGATATAAATTGTATATGAAAATTCTAAAACCTTTACATTGAATCTAGTTTGTTGCAGTGTAATGTACCTGAAACTGCCACTTAACTGGTATCTTCCTCCTTTGTTTAAATCATTCACCCCTGAAATTTCATAATAAACTATTCCAACCTTTGAGTTGGAAGAGTTCAATTGTGTCTTTAGGGGTAAACGAGTTAAAATAGAACTGGCATGAACCGGTTTCATAGTTCCTGTGGAGAGTCGTAACTGTCGTTTGACATTTGTCAGCTAAGCAGTGGTACTCGAACTTTAAAACAATAAGGAATCCTGATAAAGACAATACTGTGATTCCACACTTCTTTATATCAACGATATAAAAAATTATAAAAACCAAGGAAATTATTCCAGACAAAATATCACAAGCATAAAATCAGCAAATTGTGAAACTGGCACAAAAATAAAAACGTTTTATTATTTGCCGACTCTCATCAATCCCTGTATGGACCTCGCTGCATTAGTCATTATTGATGGACATGAGTATGTATGTACCGAGAAATTATGCGTTTGGTTCGCGGAGATGGTCGTCCATATCACCGACAACTCCACTCTCACAGCTCTCGATCCACGAGTTACTGCGATAGATGTCCTTGTTTGGGTTGTTTACATGGTGTTCCTTCCAACAGTCGTTAGCATTCGACACTAAAAACATGAACACTCGCGGAAGTCTGCTCGTCTTTTTCAAATATAGCAACACAACTCTTATAAAAATATGGCTAATCAGCATCAAACATGCATATGCAAACAGTATGTAACAGGTGTTGAATAGAAGCTGGCGAAGAATGCTGACCAAGGGGAATAACTCTGCATGGAGGTACTCCATAAACTTCTGGTCATTGAAATCTGAAAATGAAAATTGCAATATTAAAATCTACATCATAGATAGAGTATGCCATTACAGTTCATTTATAGTGGTGAGGAAACAGATACATTTTTTCCTTTTTGTTTCAACATTTTAATTATATATCATCATATCGTTAACTATTTGGCAACCAATCATATTGTGATGTCAAATTGATGGAAATTCCTGAATGGTTTCCAATTACCTGATGGAAATGTTATAGAAAACTTAGTTTACAACAAATGGAAAGTGTTCAGAAAAATATAATAGAATTTTCTTTCTTGCATGTACAGACAAGTTTGAAACATATTTTGAACGCTAATGGGGGTATGCAATCCTGCGGGTAACAAACCTATTTTCCATTGGAACCTGCCACATTCAATGGATTCTGTTTGCTAGTGAATGGGCTGCATAACCATAAATGTTCAAAATATGTTTAATTCTTACATGTTGTCAATAGATTACATATGACTTAAGTAAACATTAAGTATAATCTGTGTATAAGTCTACAGTGTTGTGGAATGATCTGTGTATAAGTCTACAGTGTTGTGGAATGATCTGTGCATAAGTCTACACAGTGTTGTGGAATGATCTGTGCATAAGTCTACAGTGTTGTGGAATGAGTTGTACACGTTACCTTTGAAGTACTGTACACTGACAGGGAGGAAGTTACAGGCCAAGAGGGTGTCGGCCAGGTGGACGTCAGGGAAGGGCGTGGCACATAGTGTATAGTTGGTCGTACAAAGCTGAGTCAGCACTGACTGAAGGGCCGTTTTCTGTAGACAAATAGGTTTCAATATCAGGTTCTGGGCTATCACGCTGTAAACTACAAGTTTTGTATCCATATTGCAAGTTGAAATATTTTTCTTTAAATATAAATAGTTTTCTTTTACGTAAATTTCTTACCTGTATTCTAGACATTTCTACATAAAATTCTCATCTGTTAGCCTGTGATCAGATATCTTCAATACGTAAGCTGACTTACCTGTTGACTAGCTATGTCCTTCAGTAGATTATTCCCAAATTTAACTTCCATGTCTACCATGGATTGAAAGTCCTGAATAAAGTCATTTGTGTACAGGTGTAAGTCTGATAACATGTTATTGGTGACCTCGATCTGTCTATGAAACTGAGGCAAGGTAGACCTGGTGTCCATGAGAAACGTTGCTGTCTCCAATGTCACAAGGTCATCGGAGGCTTTTATAACAATGCAGATTATCAACACGAATGACCCGACTAGCACAAACCTCCAGAGAATCGGTGATATGAGGTGTTTATACAGAAGCTTTAGTAGTCTAATAAAACTATACACACACACACATTCCTCCTCACTTGTCGCTGTGCCCGTATGCTTTTGACGCTTTTTGTGATTCCAAATTTCAAGTAAAATATCCTCTTTTGACTTTGGTGATGCTCTACAGAACTTGAGGTACAGGTCATTTTTCCCATTCCAGATGTCCTCCTTGTTTTCTATGTAGTAATGGTAAGGATTATCAAGAGGGTCGTACGGATGATCCGATTCATGACCCGTCAACATAAAATGGATTTTTTTCGCGACAGAGTCGGTAGGAATTTTTTCTTCTGCTCCCAGTTTTGCTTTCTGAAACATCTGACGCAGCCATGTAAATCTATACAACAACAGGAATATATCCATGACGATGAACACACAGATGAAAACAGGAAGGAGAACTCCCTTCATGCCGGACATAAGACTAGCTTTGGACGCTGCCTGTTCAGCCTTAGCATTGTGTGTGTGGACACTAGTGTTAACTGCCTCAGTTCCTCCACCTCTGCGATAGAAAGTTTGCTGGCCGAGTACGAAGTGCTTCTGATAGACCTGGGATTTGATGGTTGTCCAGTCTAGGGCTGACTTAGATATCACACCTACATCTTTGTCCAGTGGGATTTCTATTTCTACGTTCGGTAGGGAGCGCTGTAGCCTGTTCAAACAAAATTGATTAACAGTTTACAACAAATTCATGTTTTGTCAAATATGAACACAAATATATAGTTATCCCATGCATGTTTATTTTGCTTGTTAATCTTTCAAATTTCAAAATTAAAAAATATTAGTAAAAAAAATAATTCTACTAGAAATTTACTTGAAGATGAGAGGAGATTTCTGCATTTTTAGCTACAAAAAGTTGAATGTTTTGTTCATTAC
This sequence comes from Chlamys rubida, assembly GCA_032359455.1. Lineage (NCBI taxonomy): Eukaryota > Metazoa > Mollusca > Bivalvia > Pectinida > Pectinidae > Chlamys > Chlamys rubida. The sequence continues at coordinate 8,820 of JAUMHH010164744.1, read as the reverse complement.
CGGGGTATACATTTTCCTGAAGTCAGTAAAACCACAGCTGATGATATATAATGTATTATGAAATGACAGTCATAGGTGGACATTTGATCAAATACTCTCTGACATAGGGAGTGGGTACTGTTAATAGGGTTTACCTAGCAATAAGGCGTTCCTTCACCTCCAGGACACTTGAAACCTTCTCGACCTCCAGCCACTCGAGGAACTCCGTCACATCCTCAGTCAGAGAGAGGCGCGTGTCGAATATACCCTCTTGGTCCATAAACAAGGTTCGGGGATTACTAAGCCAGGCAACGTTAGTAACATCACGAAGGAAGCCTACATACTTATCTAAAAATGATTCAAAATAAGTCTGTATAGCGTTGTTACAGTTTTCAAAATAAACATCAATTTTTACACGGACGGTTTTGGATCGTTCTTCTAAAATGCCCACAAGGAGATGATGAAGTGTTCCATTTTGGCTATACAATGTCTTTATGTCTTTTTCAATACTGTTGTAAACATCATGGAATATTTTCTCTGCATTTTCTTTCAAATGATGTGAGCAAGCCTGAAGCCGATCATGTGTTTGGTTAAACATTCTAGTAACTTGCTGGCTTTCAAAATCTTCCATTTCACGGAAGTGCTTGCCGACGGCCTCTTGAATCTTCGCGCTGGTGTTGGAGACAATTGTGAGGTTGTTCACCAGGGGGCTCTGTACCATGTAGAACACGCCAAGTAACATAGAAAAAGTAAAAACAATGGCATACAGTGCATACAGAACGACGAGTACAACCATCACTCCCTTGGAAATCGGCCTTCCCTGAACGTTAGGGTGACCGTCGGGTTTCATTCGGTCCTCTTCCCGAGGCACGATCAAAAAGGTGTATTTGGACATAAAACTCTCGTTCTCACCTCTTTTACTATTTATCACGATTGCTAACACTACAAACCCTGCCAGGATCACCGCGGTCAAGGCAAGAGTCACAATGATTGGTATCCACGGGAAGTTGGTCTCGTGTTGAAGCTCGGGATCTGACGGATCTAGATCAGCAGTGACAATGATAGGGCTGTCGATGACGGAGATACTCATTCTATGACACGTCTCTGAATCATTAATATTCACAATAAAAATGTCCGGTATGACGTTTGGTGTCTTTGGAAGTTGAATAGTAATGGAGAAATTGTGTGGTGGCATGACAAAGATGTCATGAAGCCCGAGGTATGACGTCATAAACTTGTCAAACACGTCCATGGTGAGATAAGCAGGACAGCTGGTGAGAGAACCTGGCGAGAAAACAAGTAGAACCATTGTCATTGTGTCACTTCAATTAAACCTCAATAATATAAACATGGCGGATATTATCCGGTATACCTTTATACATTAAAGCTCTGATATCTATATCACATCAACGTTTTGACCAAGGAGATCTTTTTTTACATAAGATGCTGAAAGATTTATAAGGTGTTAGGTTTGAGAAATGGTTCTTTTGCTAGAAAACATTTCTTGAAATCTTGAACAGTGAAAATATGGATAAAACAAATAATTTGAGGTAGATTTGTTTTTTCCGAAAAATAATAAAGAATCAGAAAAGAAAGCCTGATTATCCCCTTCAAAAGTGGCAAATATTTTATCAAATGTTTTGCAGACTTAAAAAAAAATGTTTATAATGGTAAACTGGTAATGTTTATAGATAAAGATTTGTTTATATTTATCCACAACGATTCTGAACACAGCTTTACATTGCACCTGTTACAATTCCCATTGCTTACCTTTGACAGTGATGTTCCATTTCTGTGCCCATTGGTCCCAGATAACAGATCCTGTCAGACTGCCATTTCTAACTGTGGTTTTTAAGTCATCGTAGTAGCTCAGCACAGATTCATTTCCAATTAGGAAGAAGCGTATGTATGGTGCACGGGATGTCGGAGCGATCTGATACTCAAACCTGTCTTCGATCTTGATGATGGTCGGTTCTACATCAATGCCCCCCGACTTGTACATTGGCTGGGGTGCGTAGATCTTGGAGAAGTTTTTGGCCAGACATCCACCCTGACTCCATCCTGAAGAACTGTAGAGAAATGGACGCTCAAGCTGGACGTGTGTAGAGTAGACGTTGTTGGGTATCAAGTCTGACCGATGATTCCGCACTTTGAATCTCTTTTTCCTGTTAAAATCATTTGGCTCTTTTAACTTGTGAAATTTGAATTTTTTGGCCTGGCCATTCTGAAACCTGTTACCAATGACGATAACCTCATTGTTTATATCTGACACAGCATCATGGAAGAATGACAGATAATCGGCACTGTTGTGCCCAAGCTTGTGGTATGTCTTGTTCTCGGCGTAGATGATCTTTGTTCTGACAGCAGAGGAGAAATTCATGTGTGGTATAGTAACGAAGTACTCGACTTTGTAGAGTTTCTTTGGTTTTTTGTACTGGAGGTGACACATAAATCGTTGTTCTATGGTATCAAACTTAGGCTCCAGAGAAAACAGGTACAGGTCCCCTACAACGGGAAAGTAAATAAACGTCAGACAATAGTATAACGATTATGGAACACAGGATACTACTGTAGTGAACTGCTGTTATAGTTATTATTTTACATACATGGTCTTACTTTAAATATTATCTGAAGTGGTCAAGGGACAATTTTACCAGAGATTTCTACACCATAAACATATCAAACCCTGTGAAGAGGTCAGACAAAAACTGTCTCCTAAATCATGATTTACTAAAAAATTTATGAAAAAAAAATCTGAAGAACTACATGTATGTCTTATACCTATTTCATGAAAATTTGTCTGTCTTATTCCTATTTCATGAAAATAGAAATTATGTAACAAAGACGGCACAAATGAGTTGCTTTAGTGAAATAACTACACATAAACGTTTCATTTGACCATTCATTTTACCAAAAAAGAAAAAGAGGTATTTTTGGTGTCTTACTAATTAATTCCTACCAATCAATCTTAGCAGTTTGAACACTTGGTAGACTTGAAAGATTTCCATGTTGTTGCAGTGACCTACCTGCTGCACACTTGACCGGTTGGGGTGGACAGGCTGAACTGAAGGCCTGTAGACAAGCGTACTTGTTGAAACAGGACACACTGCAGCACGCGTCTCCAGACAGACCTGTAACAGAAATAGTGGGGTTTTATTTGCCAATTAGACAAAGTGGATTTATTTGCTGTGATCTTTTATAGTGTAAAGAAACATGAAATTATTTTATAGTCTCGCATTGTCTTTTTAAATTATATAGATTTTATAAAGGAACCGCCCGAGTCACAGCAAACAATCCATGTGGAATGTGGTTCACCAAAACATCAGTGTAACAAGGGCCTCGTATTGATAGGAAAATCAAGGGAGGTAATAGTTTCATATACAAAACTGATATCTGGGGAGGTAGCTGTGTCCTATAAAACCTATATCAGGGGAGGTAACTATCATACAAAACCTATATCAGGGGAGGTAACTATCATACAAAACTGATATCTGGGGAGGTAGCTGTGTCCTATAAAACCTATGTCAGGGGAGGTAACTGTCATACAAAACTGATATCTGGGGAGGTAGCCGTGTCCTATAAAACCTATATCAGGGGAGGTACAAAAATGTAACTGTCATACGAAACTGATATCTGGGGAAGTAGCTGTGTCCTATAAAACCTATATCAGGGGAGGTAACTGTCATACGAAACTGATATCTGGGGAAGTAGCTGTGTCCTATAAAACCTATATCAGAGGGAGGTAACTATCATATAAAACTGATATCTGGGGAGGTAGCTGTGTCCTATAAAACCTATATCAGGGGAGGTAACTGTCATACGAAACTGACGAAGGGGAGATAACTGTACAGAACTGCTTTCAGTAGATGTGCTGTACCTGTGGACGGGTTACACGAGTTCTTATTTACACAGCGCTGACACTCGTCCTGGTAGCCTTTACACTCAGGGGACGGAAAGCTCAATGGAGTCACATCAGCAGCCGCCACACGGAACGTCTCCCTCAGTAAGACCGTATCCTCAGAGCAGTAGATGATGTTTGGAGCCTGACGAAGCTGAGAGAAGTTTCCAGGCTAGAAACAAAACAAGAAATCAGTTGGTTTACAATCTAGTTACTGTAGCAACTCCCTCTTCATTTTGTTTGGAGCTATTCACACTTTAGGACCATATGGAACTAAACATGTAAAAATATTGATCTTTGTATTAAAACTTCTATTATTATTAATGGACCTAGTTATATGTGTTGAAACAAAAATTCATCACAATCTGTCATATAACATGGACAAGCAACTTGATGTGGTGCCTAATTTGTTGTACCACTAAAATTTCCTTGGACAAGAGGTACATTGGGCTACACAGTATAACAGTAAACACTCTATTCATCAGCACATTTCTACTGTAACAGGAGATGGAAAATCACGGACAGACTGGGGTTCGAACCCGGGACCCTCCCAACTCTAGGTGGACGCTCTACCAATTGAGCTACCTGGTATCCAATGATCGACCTATTCCAGTTTATGCAGCTACATAAAAACACATGTATGAATTATAGTTTGGCTGTACCCTCTCTGGACACGGCGTGGTGTATGACCGCTCCAGGTACTGGTCATCCTTGAAGTAGTCTGGAGGACACTGAGGAGGATCTGTACCCTTAGTTGGACAACTGACCACTCTGGCCGCGGAGGTGAAGTCTCGAAACAGCTCCAGCATCATCTTGTAGTGGTCAGGCATTGGGTGTCTGTAGCAACAACATCAGTAAACTCTAAAGATACATTTAATGTCTGTAGCAACAACATCAGTGATTCTTCAGGAATTGTAGGAAAACTTTACGTAATAGTCAACTCTAGAGATACATTTAATGTCTGTAGCAACAACATCAGTAATTCTACAGGAATTGTAGGAAAACTTTACGTAATAGTCAACTCTAAAGATACATTTAATGACATTTGGCAGTTTAATTTTAACCAAAAAATAAAGATAAAATAGTTCATCAAAATTGTTAAAAGACAAAATATCAGTTACAATAAGATTGATGCACTTACATTAATTAGAACTTAGTGTGCAGAGTTACACACATATAAATGTACAAAACAAACTTTAATGCATTAAAATCATAAATAACATCTAGTATATATTGATATTGATATTGATAACGGCACAGTGTAAACAATGCCATAACACACACATATATGACATTTACTTCAGAATCTCTAGCTCACAACAATCATGACAGGTATCTAGAAATGTACCTGCAGTAATTGTTCTGAATCTCAATAAAATGGGCTGATAATTCGCTTTTCTGGTAGATGTCTGTGAGGAAGAAGTTGCTGTCGTCGGTGTGGTCCAAGTCTATGTACTCGGGGACGAGGAAGATGTCGGACACCCTGACCTTGACGTGTAGACCTGATTCACGGGGGAAGGTGAACTGCATGGACTGCTGGTTGTTGGCTACGTACACCGGCGTGTCCACGTCCTTCATCCCGCTGATCTTCTCCACAAACACGTTCTTTGAGGTATGAACCTCAGGTGTGAAATTACCTTTAAAATGAGATGACAAATATCATTTGATAAAAATATGTCTAAGAAAATTCCTGAAGAATCCAGGTTTTTAATGCTTTATTTCTGTATGTGGTCATATATATATAATCATTCTTTACTTGAAATCAATATCAACATTATCTTTACCTTTGAATCTTGTTGAAGTGCTACTTTAATTAACAATCAAAGTTGTCTCTCTAATATTCAAAGGATAAAAAGTTATTCTCTACTTCAGCATGATGAATTACTTTAAAAAGCTTGGATTGCGAAACACCAACAGAATTAAGAATATTGTAATGTTAGCAAGCTATATAGAAAATGGCTCAAGCTAATTGTGTCCATGACAACACTACTGTAAGAATACAGACCTGCTTTAAGGTAGGTTGAATTCCATTTAAAATGATCCAAAGGAAATGACACATCTGTAAAATAATGATAAGAAACTATTACATATATATTTATACAGGTGAACATTGTCAAACTGCGTTAGATATTATTTCAGGATTTCGGAAACTGTAGTTAATGTTCTAGATTGTAATTTCTTTTTCAAAATAATGAAGTTATATTCTAGAAGTTTAAGTATAAATATCAAACTTCAGAAAAGTTACATACAATGATAAAGTTTTGGATACTGTCAGTTATAAATGGTTCATATAAATGTTGGCAGAAGGTGAGATTTTCAAATTAATAAAGTCTGAATTAAAATCATATATATTATATTTGAATTATATTTATACAGGAAGATTGACTTGATGTTTGAGTGGTGACCTTGAAATCAATAAATGACCTTTGTATGAGATGACCTTGACCTTATCACACCTACCAAGACACATGGTGTTCTGAGTGGTAGTGCATGTCGCCACCTGGTATTCTGACCCCTTACACTTGGAACATTCTGAAAACATGAAGATTTAACAAAATGTGAAACAGAAACATTGGTGAGTTATTGTCTAACGCCACGAACTGATCAATCCCCCTACATCCCTTAACATATGAAGCCTTCTACTTATTTTTATTATAGAATCAAAAAGAAAATGGTTCTTCACATAAAAAGTGTTACAATGATATATAGTTCATCACATTTTTAATTTTTTAAGCAGAAAATGAATAGAAAAGTTCAGACTGGCTTTTAAAATGATGTGAGAATCCTGTAGTTTACTGTACCTCTAAATACAACGTCTCTATCAGCCGTACAGCTCTCCTTCATGTAGAACCCTTCAGGCACGGAGGTAGTACAGGCTACAACGTACAGAAAATAGTATTAAAATGTATTAGTGTTTGTTATTATGATGAACTTGACAAGTGGATGGATAGTTAATGAGATTTTGTGGTAGAAACACAAAAATATGAACATAGAGAGTAGACTTACGTTGACACGTATTTCCCTCTAAGTAGAATCCTCGTTGACATCTACATTTAAGGGCGCCAAACCCAGCTTCACATAAGGCATATGTATCACAAGCAGTTAGGTTCTTCTTACAGGGGTCTCTCAAGTCTGTGGGGGAAAACAGGTCAGAGTTATTGCCCTTTGTACCAGTATAGACTGCTGTTCATGTCACAAAGCTAATGGGGTAGTTGTTCTTACAGTAAAAGTTGTGAAATTCCATTAAATTAAATCTGTCTAAAATCATAACAACATAAGAATCTTGACTGGTAGAATAATGGAAAGTTTTCAAACTTCTTCAATTTTTATTTATTATCAATTGTTCAATTACTATTTTAATCATTGAAAGTTAGTAAGCAGTTTTTGTTTGATTCTCTGCAGGAACACTAGACTGCTGTACAAGACATAGATGTATTCTAGTCACTACACTTCCTTATTGTTTCACAATCTATCTCAACACCTAATCCTGACAGTCTCGCAATCAATCTAGCTTTACAGAGATAGTGAACCACAGTGTAACAACCATATATAGAGGCCCATTATCCCCGAGACAAAAAACCATTTGAGGAGGGTTACAAATCTACAGTGACACTGCAGGCCTCTGACACTGATGGATTAGAGATCTGACCAATGTGCTGGACATTTGACCCTCCGATACTTACCCATGAGCCGGACGTGAGTGACCAGGGAGAGGCTTGACGTGTTGATAGATAGGCTGGACAAGTCGGGGCTCTCGCTGTAAGACCGCACCCTCCCTGAGGAAATCACAAACACAATTGGTAAATCCCACCTCAGGTAAAAGTCAATGTAATCTTTGAAGCACATCTCAATATGTACAATAGAACACCCCACTAGCTAAGACGATGATCCCTCCCGGTCTGGTGAGAAAATAAAACTTGGCCCTACGATAATGTCACGGTTCACAATAGCATGTCAAGCCAGTAGACATAAAGAAAATTACGTACTAAAATGTATAACTGGGATCTCACAGGAGGAGATTTGTACAACTCTCCAGAGCACTACGGAGTCTGAACACTGAATCTTCATTTGGTTTCTATTCAATCATTCATTCATCAAATAACCATTGCAATCCGATCTTGCATGACCTTAATCGCATCATGACAATTTCCATTGTCTTAAGGATAACGGATTGTACTATTGTACATCTGACCCTTTTCTTCTAGGTTCATTTCTTCCCACAGAGACCATTTGAAAACAGGTATTTGTTATTAAAGGTTATGGAGGGGAAAATATTAGATTTAGATTTTTTTTTGGCATCAAATCATCTAAGGAAATTGCAGTAGACATGGCATTTTGATAAAATGTGCAACTCTAAAAATAAATACAAACAAACATTTTCCTCCAAACACGATATATAAAAGTTCATACAATTTCTTAATTTGGTGTTTCACTATTAAAAGTTTGATAAATCTTTTTTAATTAGCTAATTTTTTAGCTAATTTTTTTCAAAAACAAATTTTGAGTATTTTATTTATCTATTTAAATCTGTAACTATATGTCAATAATTTTAGGATATCCTTGACTCTTTATCAAAACAAGATTAAGACGAAACTGTACTGTATAATGATCCACTATCCAATAACATTCATAATGGATAAAATGAAAATAGAAATGATGACAACAACACCACTGCATCCGGTACAAAATGTAATGTTTGATTTACATCCTATGTGCTGACAGGTTTCCGCCAAAGGGAGGCTGTCTTCAGAGCACAGTTACAGGATGTTTGCAACTATGGTACAATGACAGTAAAGGTCATGTGACTAGAACAATAAAGAATAACTGTGACGTCGTCAAGTTGCTACGAGTTACAGCCTGAAAGGGTGAAAAGGTTTAACCATTTTTGATTGGTGCATAATAGAATAAGTGCTAAATAATGTCCAATATAATGGATAAAAGGT
>JAUMHH010164733.1:0-17054 GCA_032359455.1 Chlamys rubida | reverse complement strand
AAAATGGGGGAAATCCATGAAATGTTAGGAAAGAGTGTAGTGCATTCAGCTATGATACACCTACAGTGTATGACCCACGTGCATAAGGAAACGGACCTAAACGCAAAATCATAACATTGAGTCCAGAAATTTCAGGTTTTTATCCGAAAAAGTGCAGAAATCCATGAAATGTTTTTAGAGTACCGTAGTAGGCTCTATTACCCATGATACATGTATGATTGAGGTTTGGTTGGTCTAGTTCTTTAATATACTTTGTCAGAAAGAGCCTAATAGGCAAGAGCTAAACGCAAAACCTTAACGTTGAGTTAAGTCCAGAAATTTGAGGTTTTTACCAAAACAATACAGAAATCGTTGAAATGCTAGTAAAGAGTGTAATGCATTCAGCTATACACCCTATGATACACCTATGACCCAAGTTTGGTTGCTCTAGCATTTATACTTTGTCAGAAACAGCCTAATATGTAAGAGTTAAACGCAAAACCTTAACGTTGAGTTTTTTTTCGAAGTCCAGAAATTCGAGGTTTTGACCAAAACCTAGGACTGTTTACATAGACTCTGTGGTGGTCTAGGACTACTTATACATACCCTTTGTGGCGGTCTAGGACTAGTAAACATCATGCCATGTGTTACTCTGTGGTGGTCTAGCACTACTTATACATACCCTTTGAAGATAGACATGTGGAACAGGCCTGGAAGGATGAAGGCCAACAGGGTACAACAGGTGGCGCCTACAAGAGCCATCAGGTTGGCAAAGTTAGGGATGATTGTCACGGTCAAACCAGTCACTAGCACCATGAACAGACGAAGCGCATTCTGTAAAACACAAAGGACAGTCCACCATTAACATTCTCTCTTTCTTCATACAAGGTGTTAGATTTCACAGCATATTTAAGCATATTATATTATCAATCACATACTATGGGCTGCAGGAAGCAACATCATACACACACAGAAAGATGAAGCTTTTTTGTACTTATTATGGTGTTTTATCAAAACCAAACTGTTCAATGTATCATTCTTGATCAAACCTACCCAGTACATTACTACAATATTGATCAGAGGTTAATGTTGAACAAAAACAAATAACATTTGTATTGCAGGTTTCCTGTTCAACAAAACATGGCATTGTACAGTTTAAATATTCCATGATATTATAGCTTGCATTATTATTATCCACATGTGTATATTCCAACTTAAAAATGATCACAGACATCAGATTGAATTAAAACTGTAACTGATATGAGTAAAGTTGAAAACAGCAATATGTACATGTATAATGATCGTTTTGGAAGCTGTTTTTGACAACATGGACAGAGAGTCAAAGATTTGCCTGTAACTCTGAAAGGTCTGGCTCCCGTATCTGTATATTTATACTCAGTTCATTGTTATCAGTTCAGCTATGTAAAAGGTTTGGTTCTTGCAGAAAAGTAAAACTTTTTGAAGAACTTTTCGTTAAATATAAACATAATACTTACCCCCTTCCATAACTGTTTTTCTACATTAACAAATAAGTAGCCTTCAAGTATTTTCATCACTGGAAACATCATCACTGAAATAAATATTGAACATTTTCAAATGATCATATCACAAATAATCATCTAACAAGTAAAATGTCGACTCATGAATCCTAACCTCACAACTTAGCATCAGGACAGTGTTTTGGCATAACCAAATATATGTATAAGGCTAAAAAAAGTGCAAAAAATCTGATCCTTTCACTAAATATAAAGTCAGGTAATAATATAATTAGCCCATTATAGGTTTACCTATGATTACCTCTGACAATATTGAACTATGAATACACAGGTATTATACATAGGTAAATTTAATTGTGGCCAATAGTTGGTTAATCTGATTGATTACAGATAGACTAATTACCTGGGTAAGTAAAGAATAAAGCAAGGCACAGACACGACTTGACAATCATAGCGAAGTCTATGGAATCTCCTACAAAAGACAAAAGCACATGGTTAACCTTACTCTGTGATTAAATATATAATTCACAGAACTTTCATAAAACTTTTCATTGCAAAATAGACTTCAATACTCACAAATAATAATGTTTTGTAACATTTTTGTTTTTGCTGAGAAATAGGAATTTAATAGTTTAATACATAAATGTAACACGGTGTGAGGTCCATGTACATACAGCTATAGATATGCATATTTAAAAATATTTAAAAAGTAAATTGATAGATTAAAACAAATTTCAAAGAATTGACACCGAGTCATCTGAGAAATGAATACATTTAGACCGTTTTGTAGGCATCATCTGGACACATCGACTACGTACCTTTTGGAAGATTCAGTGTGATTATTTCATTGGTTTCTTTACCAAAAGACTGAAAATAAATTGTGCAAAACATTCATCATAACTGTTCTTCAATGCTTTTCAGAATATAATAAGCTTAATATAAAGAAGATTACTACTAACAATTGTATTTATTTATTCAGGCATGTTATCCTTAATTAAAGTTATAAAATAAATACAGAAATTTAAGCTCAAGTTTTTATTATGCACTTTTAATCTCTCAAATATAAACAGACTCAAAATAAATGTGAATTCTAGCAGTCAAAGATGTATAAATCATCAGTCAATGTAGTTAATCACATAATTTAATTAATAAATCAGTCAATATAGTTAATCACATAATTTAATTAATAAATCTGTCAATATAGTTATAAGTTATTATTTTTATTAGCTTTTTAAAATCATATCTAAGTGGGTTTGATGTTGCCTGCTTTAATCTGTTGTAAATTATTTAAAGAAACTACAGTACATTTCACTTAATATCACGTCGATTAATGTCACTTTTCGGTTATTATCATGTACTAAGAACTTACCAGATAGCCACAGGCTCCAAATGATATGTACATACTTGTTACTATAACCATAGTACTAATAAAATACCTGTAAATAAATCACATAGCATTTTAGTGACATTTAACAAAATATCATAAAAGCTAACTAATAACCATCTGTTAACTGTAAATTGATTACATTGCCATTTAATAACAGCTTACAAAATCCACAAAAATGTATCTGTGAATTATAACACATTTTTAACTTATAATCCTGCATACTGTTTATTTAGTTTGTGATTATATTTAACAGGTAAACAATAGGATTTACACATGATTTACACAAATGTCCCTAGATTATTGGTGGTTGCCATCAAATACGTACTGTGTCTCTTCACCACTTTTCAACAGCAGTAAGATTGTTAGAATATACCTTTTTTTCATTGTGAAAATATACTGACTTGTTTACAAAAGTAAAATTGTGTGAACATAATATACTGATAATTCTCCTCTTTTTATATCTACACTGTAAGAACTTCCTTATACTGTATCTGTGAAATTATATGAATATATAATACTCACTTTTTAAATGAATGTCGTACATCTTCTGCTAGAGAGCTTTCTAACGATAAAATCATACCAGCACCCTGAAACAAAGGAATGGTGTTCAAATGATAAAATCATACCAGCACACTGAAACAAAGGAATGGTGTTCAAATGATAAAATCATACCAGCACCCTGAAACAAAGGAATGGTGTTCAAATGATAAAATCATACCAGTACCCTGAAACAAAGGAATGGTGTTCAAATTGAATAAGGGTCAGTTTTCTTACAATTGATTACATTGATTATAACCCTGAAGCTAATTCCTATAATTAAGACACTCAAATTAATTAATCTAATATAGAACCAGTGAAATAAATAAACCTTCAACTCATGTTTGATATAACAGCTGTTAATCCTCTATAATCGCTTTAAATTTCATATATATTCTTTTCTTCTTTTTTTAATGTTGTGATTTCATCGGGAATAAAAGCGACAAATTTTGTCAATTTTTACCAAAGGGTTATTGCAGAGAACTATTAAAATCTCTCCCAGATGTACTGAGAACACAATTTTACATTGTCCTCTCTATCTCAGCTAAAGCTGCCTCATCAGAGATACTGACAACTCTATAAATTTCTACTTCCACATCTCCTTGGCTTGCTTTCTGGTGATTAAATTACTTGGTGAATATTTATCAGAATTTCAGAAATCGTATTTTACAACTGTTGGCGAGTCATTTCAGGAAAACATAAATAAACAAATATATATGTAACACATCCAAAAAATTGTAACCAGTTGATTTTGGGTGAAAATAATTTAGTACACAAAAATGAATGAAAACGTCAAATATTTGAATTTGTTTTTCCATTCTGGCTTCATTAATATTATCCATATGAACCATGACTTCTGATCATGATTGCTTCTGTCTGTACAGATAGGTAGAGGTAAAATAGTTCAGGTTACACCTCAAAGTCATGTATATCATATTCCATCTACGTAAAACTACTTACTTCATAACAATATATTGAAATGGCCAGGAAAAAAGGCAAGCCATTTAGGGAGATTTTCTTTGGATGGATCCTGAAAGAACAAAATAGTAAAATGTTCAGCATTTCATCATTATGTATGTGAGTATTATATCATTTCTATGATTACAAAATGTTGTTTTTTATTATGAAATTCATTACCATATGTTCAGTTAATAATTTTTCACAAAAAAAATAACCGTCAATAGAAATGACCAAGTTTTTAGGTAGACATTGTGTTTTCATCATTATTTTTGGAAGAATTTAAAGAATGCAAGCAGTTTTAGTTTTGAAAAGATTCAATCTCATAAATCTTGAGCCATCATCAGTAATTAACACTAAGAAAGTTATCAATACACTGTGGAGTGATGATGGCAAACATTATACAATTAACGAACCAGCTGAAAAACAAAACATGTTTTTTCAATATTGGGAATGAGATTCTTCAGTTTGGTATGAAGAATAAAAGTTTGTTTAATGAATGCAAATAATTATTGAAAACTTATTTTGTGAGCTTTCGTAAATACATTACCTTTCCCTCTGACTGCCTGCAGTATTATATTACTATTTGGTGAAATGTCTTGATATTTTTCTGAGAGTTGACTTTATTGACTCAGTACATTGTGGCTATGAGTGAGTTGTTTTCAGTGGTTTAGTCATTTACACGCTTTCCTTGACAATAGAAACCGATGTTTTTGAAAGCTCACAAATAAGTTTTCCATTCATGTTTGTGTTCAACACAAACTAAGCACTTAATTTTCACAATGAATGCATTGTTATTATGAGAGCAAAGATTGTGATGGGCACTGAGAAAAGGAAGGAAAGGAATGGATGGAAGAAAGGGGAGAAACACACAACCATTATTATTGTGATAATATTGACAAAATAATGTAAACCTGTAAATGGAGACCACAAATCTAACAGCTGTTACATTAACACACACAGATCCAATCTGTTCCAACAATCAAGAGGCCGCAATCGATCACCAACACGGTTTTATATTTTCATTTTATTTAAAGATCTGGATCTTTTGACCTAGCATTTGATCAAAGTTATTCCTTTGAACAAATGTAATCGTCCTCAGGTCTCCCCAACAACCTATCGATGACGGACATTCAGACAATTATGTGATGCTTTTTTTTTCTTATAAAGTGTTCATCGTTGTACAAATAAACACGCAAATGTAGGAATTACAATTTATGTAGTCTAAAAGTATACTGGTTTGTGTTTATACTGTGGTTGAGTACCAATAAACGAGAAGTTTTCATAAAAATGTACATGTCCTCGGTATACCTTCCCTTGTAAGATGGGGGACATGTGATATAAATAAATTTCTGTAAGATTCATTTTATCTTTATGCTTTCCTACGTATTATGTTTAGAGTTATCTCCCATCAAAACTTCTTATTAAAATTCTTTCAGAAATACTCAGCAGCGGGTTGAGTGGAATTATGAATGAAATTAATTCTATTGCAATACATTAACATATACCCAGCAACGCTACCTTGCATATGATACCATTGATATGTGTCAAAGTTATCTCCCTTGAGGTTGTACTGTATATTAACCTACATACAATACATGTTATTTGTGTTTAGAGTATTTCCGTGAAGGAGGTATGCTACAATGTACATATGGTTTCATTTAGAAATATCTCCTAAAATGATGTACGCTACATTACATTTGTCACCAGTTACTTATGGTAATGTTATATTCTTTAGAGGCTACATATATGCTACCCAATACAAAACTGTTACTTACATTGGAGTATATCTACCTGGAATTGGTATGCTACCTTACATTCAGTGTTTAAGGAAGATCGTGAAAGACAGACAAAGTGTTTACCCTCAGAACATGCATCCAACATATATGACATGATTTAAATCCTTTTGACTACATCAGTTGATGCATTAAACCAATTTGATGCATTAACCAAAAAATCCTTTTTAGAAAATCCCATGTGTCTCTGTCATAACTTACATGTCATTCCTGGAAATTTGAATAACAGAATAATTAATGGAAAGACACAAATTATTTAATATTTTCCTCTTTCTTTCAGTTGTTGCAGCAAAGCAAATTGTATTTCAATCTACCATGAGTAGATTAATTACTTCCCAGTGTTATGTGAATTGATTTGAAGCACTACTAGGTGTCAGATTTAGCATTGTATTAACTTTATACAGAATATTTCCGTTTAAAGCACTAATAGTCATCAGATTTAAAATTGTATCATATAATTAACTCTAAACAGCATATTTCTTTGATGTAAGGCATTAGCTTGTCGGTAAGAAAGACCACAAAGACAACTTTCATGTATGAAGAAACATTCAAGGGCAAAAAAGTTAAAGGTATCAAGGAAGATATATGAGGACTACAAAGATAACTTATAGGTCTGCATGAAGATAGAGAAATGTTTTAACTGTGACCTAATAACAAGTGACAGTTATATTCCTGGAACAACTCAACAAGAGTAAAACACAATAGGGTTTGTAATTCTGAGTAGGTAAATGAGAGTACATGAGACGAGGGGTACAGACAGAAGTTACGTATTGTAAATCTACAAGTCTCAGAAAGTCTAAAATCAAACCAAACATGGACCCGACAGAAAACGTCTGAAAACATAGTCTAATGGTGGGAGTAGCAAAGCGGGGGGTTTAAGCATTTATATTCAAAAACAAAAGCAGCTAAGATTTCACAGGTACAAGGTAAGTATTACAGTGTATTATTCATTATGTTGATTAGGGTCATCTGATATTGGCGCAAGTTTAATATGTAGCCCTCAGACAATGAAATATTTTCATAATTGCCATAATTAATTAATAAGCTAGCTGGCCATAGGTTTCACACATACATGTAGGTATAACCACGGAATTAGATTCGCTATCTAAGTCTGTGGTATAATAACTATAGGACTAGATGCCATTATAAAGCGGGATGTTTACTGTAAACCAATTTTATTTCAGAGTTACCGGGGTGAGGGAAATGGGAAATATGTCCATAATTAAATCTTTGTGAATTCAATTACTGTAAAACTTCCATAAATCGAACTTTGAAGATTCAAATTTCTAGCAGTGTCAAACGTATGGCAAATCCGGATTTATTGTGTTCTGTCAATTAAATAAAAAATAGTCACATCATTCAGTCTTATTCATTATATACAGGATCTCAAAGATGTTTGAAGTTCAACATTTTTGAGTCAAAGTTGTGAATTTTTCCCGATTTGTCTACGAATTTCAAAACATTGAAGCTTGACTGAACCTTCCTCATAGATTTATAAGTGTTACCATTACCTGTTATTATCAAATGTGAAATATGATAATATAGTAGTTATATTTTGACTGCCGTACAACCAGCTGTACAGATTGATCTTAGTTTGCGAGATAAAATTGGTTCACAGTAACAGGACAAGGATGCCTCTACATGATAGGGAGAAGATGTGACCAGGTGTTCCTCAGTCTCAACATCAATTTATTTCTATTAAGTTTAATAATTAATAAGAGCTACTCTATAGTTGTTGTCATGGCCATTGATCAAATTTAAACGTAGAATTCTGAGTTTTCAATATATATTTATAATTTTTTACAAATCTACCAATCAAGACACCTTAGAAATCTCATGTCATCTTATCTACATTGTAGGTATACACACTTTATTATTACTTTTGAACTTACCTTCGTATTTGAGTTTTCTTAAATAAATTCTTATAATAAGAATCATTTGACAATCAGATATCCCTTAATTAAGTTTGCTGTATAATCTTAAACTTCAATACGGGTATTTCTATTGAGGCATGGCAGATTTTATTATTAGAGATATTGTCCCAGTCCCCCAATGCAACCAACGTACCAACCAAATAAGTGCTTTCTTGTTAAACTTACCCACGCCTACAGAAACGAAAAAAGCAAAGTATTAATTTCAAAAATCAAAGCAAAGCATGCAAGCTTTAAAAAAAACTAAATTAGGGATTGTAAAACAGTTAGAGTTAACAATTAGGGAATTGTAAATAACAGTTAGAGTTAACAATTAGGGAATTGTAAATAACAGTTAGGGTTAACAATTAGGGAATTGTAAAACAGTTAGGGTTAACAATTAGGGAATAGTAGAACATACAGCTTTGAGTTAACAAGTAAGACTGTTAAAAACACACCTGCAAAAACCAGTGCATTCATTTTACACCATAGTCATTATAGAGGACACAACACAATTAAGTATAACAAATTAAATACAAAACAATGATATATTTCTCAAGCAGATTGTAAATAGGATATCTGATTCTGGTTAATATCATGTAAGCATGGATTGCAGCATTCGCAGACACTCTTTACAAGGTCTAGTACAAATCCTGGTTTACGTAGATGATATTGCTCTGGTATTCAAGATAACATTTATTACATGAAGGACACATTCTATCTCCGTCCGATGAAAGATTTTTAAAAAGGAGATAGTTATTGGGACTGATCTGGCCCTGATCAGATATCATCTCTGTAACATCTGGTCATAATACAAAACAGCATATTGGGCATCCTTAACACTGAGAAATGTTACAGAACCTGACTTTTGTTTGATGAAAACAATAACCAGATCAGGTTATAATTTTCATCAGGTTATGAATGGAGATAACTGGTGTGACAAGATAAACAACATACTAACACATAATTGGTGATTGTAAACTTCAGTGATACTGGGATGTACACAAAACATTAACTATTACAAGTACAACATTTAACTACAAAAATCAAACATCTAACTCAACATCTACAAATACCTACCAAGTTCAATTCAATCAACCAATAATTCTTAATCAGGATAGCTTGCCAACTTAAAATTGCTGGTTCCAGTACTAACTTATTTGTTATAACTGTGTTTGAATTTTACAGAGAAAATTAGAATAAACATCATGTATGTCAAAATCATCTGTTTTTACACTGATTTTTTAAATAAGTGAGTTGAGTCAGAATGTATTTTCAAACTGCTTTGTTAGTATGGACTCAGTTATAATGCATATAACAGATAAAAAAGCAAAAAGAGACAAAATCCAGCGAAGAGAAAATCTTATTGAAGCCATTCAAAGATAGCGATCCCACTCTATCAACACAGCACTGGTTATAATACCCACTCTATCAACATAACACTGGTTATAAATACTCACTCTATTTTGTGGAGATGATCAAAATCAAACCAGATAACAACTGCAAAGGCCAAGAGGTTAGAGCACTGGGCCATCAAGCTGGAAATATAATAATACAAATGTAGTACACAATTATAGTTGTCAATTCTACACGGAACTATAGGTATATATGTCAAAACCTGACATTAGTGCCACCCCTGCCTTCTGTATAATGAGTGAAATACATTGTTTTTAAATCTAAATTCAATTTATGAATTAATCACTTTCAAATGAGTTAATTTTAAAGCAATTTCCAATATAAAATTCAAAACATCTACTTGTACTTCCATCCCTATTTGAAGAAAATGTAATTATGAATATAACAAGCGAGATCCTGGAGGATTGTGGTGCCCACCATTGTAAGATCGCCATTGGTTCTATGTAAGTTTGATCTTTTCTGTTATCTGTTGGATTGATAGTCTTGTCAACAGTAACTGAATCTATGGGAAACTTTTGATTTAAAATTCATACAGCTGGGTTCAACAGTGTTCTTATAAATGTTATTATGGTAACTTACCTGGTGATGGCTAGACTACCTAAGTGTCTGATGAACGTCAAAAGGCACAGAGGTGGTAACAACACTAGGAGCCAGTGGATACTGTAAATGAATGAGTATATATCATCACTAGGCCTACAAACCCACTAACACACATTCATAGCAATATTTCATAATCTCTACCCATCAGAGACCTGGGTAAACCACCACAATAAATTAATATAAATTAGGTGTCTAACTAATTATATGTCTCGGTAAAAATATTATATCAATTTATATGGAATAAATAAAAATCTGACAATATATGGAAGAAATGTCAAGACCGCCTTGGCAAAGAGCAAAATGTGACACTATGAATAAGGGGAGACAAATCTAACACCAAGTCCCTACCAGGGGAGACAACTATGACAAATTGTAAAACTGTAGGCAAATTTGTTGGTACAAAAAATAACCTCCGGATCCCCCTTAGTTTCATTTTGGATAATAGCCCAAATGGGCAAATGTACTATACCGTTGACTAGGTAGATCAGTGGTTAGATTGCCAGTACATAATGATCTAGTTCAAGGGCTCAAAACCTGGTCTGGCCCCGTTGCAATTTATAGGAATACATGTACTAAATTTAAAGCTGTTATTCCTTTCGTATTTCATCTTGATAATTTTTTCAAAAAATTTCAGCAGGGTACCGTTTTCTTTTCAAAAATAATTTATCAAAGCTAGTCACAATTTCCAATGCAGTTACAGTTTTTAAAAGTAGTACTGGAATCCGTAAAATTTTAAAAACACAATATTGTGCAAATTTTGTTTATTCACTGTTAGAGTGCCTTGATTAAAGTCATAACACATACAAATGTAGCCATTTTTGATGTTTCACTGATAATTTTCTTATATCTGTCCACAACTTACAGTCTCATGTGACGCATGTAGTCCGATAAATTTTCTGTGATGAAGATCAAATAGGCACAGCAAAATCCTGAAAACCAAAACAAATCAATATTTTAATCAAATTATGGGCATTAATTATAACTAAATAAAGTTACCAAGTATTTTACCATGCAAAGTGAATGACATTGAGTTACAAGTATATAGTGACCACCTGCTCAAGATGACTGATGACAGACTCCTAAAGCCAGTAAACACATGCACACCAGATAACAGAATCTTTGGAATTTGTGATTTTAATAACCAACGCTCCTTCATTTTATATCTATAATAGTCCTGAATGCCTGTTTATAAGTAATACCTGTCCAGTTGACCAGAGAGGACCTGTGTAACCATGTTATAAACCAGACCCCCAACACTTTTCTTTGTCCACTTTTAGAAATTCCATATGAATCTCTGATAACAGAATCAATATACAGTGCATCGTATGTGTCAGAATTGATACAGTTCGTATGCGTGGTTGGTTACGTGAAGTAAAATTCAAATGATATTATAACAGGAAGCAATGAAAAAGAAAATAGAAATTCAAAAGAAGAAACACGACCTACTTCAGAAACAGCTAGACGTGTAAATTGTTTAGAAAAGCTTCATTTAGCAATTTTTGTCCATTATAAATAATTGCTTTGTTTTGCAATGAGTTTGAAAAACTTCATAAGGATCAATACTTCAGCATTCAGCAAATTAATGAATTTCAAACTGACCTTTCAGATATTTTTTACACTAAATACTGTAGTTGTCTACCTAGGACAAAATGTGTTAAACAAAAGCTGTTTCATCTATCAAAGTCTCTGGATTTTAACACAAAAATCAACTTCAAACACACTTTTGAATCCTATAATGAAAGAACATTTCATTTCAATTTGACTTTTTAACTTTTTACCATTCTTGGAGGGGCAATTCAAAAGGGGGTTTAAAATATATAAATTATATGATTATATAAATACAAATGTACAAAGTAGAATATATACGTAAACTAAGAGAATTCTATACCGGGCAACTTTTGTTTAAAAGGCATGAGATAGAATGAACATTTGACAAGATTAAAATATCCCAGTTTATAGTCACCGTATTTTTATAGTAATATCACTTGACAAACTCAGAACCTACCAGTTTGGGAAACTAGAATGGCTACATCAACCAGCACCCTTCCAGAATGGCCGATGGCATAATATCCTGTAACAAAATAGAGTTAAGTGATACAGTAAATCAATCTGTATCAATGTAGCTCACAACAAATGTTACTGATAGTTTAATAAATGTCCCTTAAATCAACATTAATAGTATAACATATGATGATAACTGTGAGACAACAGTGTCATACCAATAACATGACATTGTGAGACACAACAGTGTCATACCAATAACATGACATTGAGAGACACAACAGTGTCATACCAATAACATGACATTGTGAGACACAACAGTGTCATACCAATAACATGGCATTGTGCAACACAACAACGTCAAACCAATAACATGACATTGTGCAATACAACAGTGTCAAACCAATAACATGACATTGTGCAATACAACAGTGTCATACCAATAACATGACACTGTGAGACACAACAGTGTCATACCAATAACATGACATTGAGAGACACAACAGTGTCATACCAATAACATGACACTGTGAGTCACAACAGTGTCATACCAATAACATGGCATTGTGCAACACAACAATGTCAAACCAATAACATGACATTGTGAGACACAATAGTGTCACACCAATAACCTGACATTGTGCAACACAACAATGTCAAACCAATAACATGACACTGTGAGACACAACAGTGTCATACCAATAACCTGACATTATCAGACACAACACTGTCATACCAATAACATGACAATGTGAGACACAACATTGTAACACCAATCACATGACAAAGTGAGACACAACAGTATAACATCAATCACATGATAATTATACAGGTAATGTACTTTAAAAAAATTAAGTTTTAATTCCTTTTCTGAGCAATTTCAATAAAAACAGTGTGAAGATTTGTTAATGCCTTAAAACACTTTTGTTTCCAGTATTCCTACTTAACCTGTATTGCCTTCCGCACAAGCTGCTGTGTCAATTTAAAACAAGAGGCCTAGAGGGCCTGTATCGCTCACCTATTTCTTTTGTTTCATGAAACGGACATATAGGTAACTTCAAACCAAATTTGGTAACTAGAACACAAGATATTTTAACATCACTTAAATGGTTTTAACGATATTGTTGTTTGAAATTTGAAATTTTAATTTTTAAGCTTTTAACCCACATTGACCTTTGACACCGGCTAACACTTGAAACTAGGTCAAGGTCATTTTAATGAGGAAACTTTATAGCACTCCATCCTAGGTGCGAACTGGCAAAACAGCACGACCCTGGGCCTAATGGAACTTGAGAAGATTGTTAAAGCTTTTAACCCTTGTTGACCTTTGACCCCTGACTAGCACTTAAAGTTGACCTTTGACATCATTACTGTAATATAGAAAAAGATTAACACAGCTGGCCTTCATAACATACCCAAGTATCATGACTCTAGTCCGAATGGTTCTTAGGATATTGTTGTTTGAAATTTTTAACATATTTGACCCCTGTGACCTTGAAAGTAGGTCAAAGACATTTAATGAGAAAATTTTATAGCACTTCATTGCAGGTACCTACTGGCCAAATATCATGACCCTAGGTCGTCCAGTTCTTCTGAAGAAGTCGTTCAAAAGAAAAAGTTGACAGACGGACGAGGAACGCCGCAGTACGGCATAAGCTCACATGGCCCTTTGGGCCATGTGAGCTGAAAACAAAACACTGTGACAGTTACAATATCGGCTTATCAAATGATATAACATATATTATAATCTCATGTTCTTTTAAAAGTATCCACTGATCACATTTACCATACAAACACAGAAAATAATACTTACCCACATCACCATAAGACATTTCAGGCTTGTGTTCTTCAGTCTGAAGCCAAAGTTTTACATAGAAGACTCAATCATTACTAATTAAATATAACAAAAAAGCATGTAATAGTTAATGAGTGTTTAGACAATAAAGTTTTCTTCAACCGCATATATTGTTTCTTTTCGATTTGCTAGATACATGCTAACCAGCCAAAATAACTTGCATATTAAAATAAATAAATTTGAATCATATGACGGTTGTATTGTTTAGCTTTGAAAACTGAATATTTTCACCATATATCTTTATTAACACTATCACATTTCACTTATTGCAGGTAGCTCCTTTGCCTATCCCGACTGTGAATCCATGACGTGATGTATCCCATTTTTACCCAACTGCCCTTTATACTTTCAAGTATTCAGATGGGGGGGTTGCACTTGGGGGGCAAAGGACCAAATTATTTCACTATTGAACAGACCAGTGTTGGCTCTATACCCTAAACTCTATATAGCTAACTAGTACCTGTGGTAGAATCTCCTGGTCTCCACTCAGCAGGTTGACAATTTCCACTTTTTCAGCAAGTCCGTCGTCATTCCTCTCTTTTTCTTTGTATTTCCTGTGCTTTTTGTCACGATGTTCATCCACTTTCTTGTCTTGTAGAAGCTTGTATTTACAGTCCACTATCAGCATCATAGCCTTTACACTACAATATTCATGGAAAGCTTTGTTAGTCTTTAAATCAAGGTAAAACAAACAAGAAACTTGATATAATTAATTATCATGCACACGGCCTTTTTTACTTCTACAGCAATAGAATTGTTAACATCAAAGGATTAACACTGAACAATCCTGGATAATGCAATTTAATAAATTAACATGATATTAATGGAATCATCAGATTATATGACAGAGATATTTGAAATCCAAGTACTTTTTTCACCAGTATACCTGAAATGAGTAGTGTAGTCTGTAAAATATGGCGTATCATTAATGATTAACATACCTTAGAATCCCCACACTGGTCATCACAAAGATCCCTTCCAAAATTCCAGCCTGAAAGCAAGCAAGTATATTAGCACAGGGGCATTTATGTACATGTAAACTGAAAAGATAGTATTAGTACTTGACCTGTCAGGTTTTTGTGTACTAAAACACCAGTAAATCTGCCTAAATAAGCAAATGTGATTATATAGTCAAATCTGGCTATACAATTAAACATTGAACTGTTTTCAGTTGGCATTCACAGGCAATATGAATGCCAACTTTACACAGACCAATTCAATGAATCACGCTAGCGCTTCATGTGGTGTGGTATCCAACATGATCATTACGACGTACGTAATTATGATGCTGATGCAAACAATCAGTGAATGCCAAATGAATACCATTTAAATGTGGCAGGTTTATATAAAGTTGCCATGCCATATAATGGTAAACATATAAAGACAAATGAGAAGCTTTTTTGTACCCCAGAAATTAGCCTGAGTTTCCTTTGGCCCTGGCACCTGATGACTGAAAACATTTTTAACAGATATATGTCTGATGTTGGGCCAGATTGCACTACTATATGAAAACATGGAATTCTCCGAAATTGTTTGTAATCAGGGAGTGCCTAATCAACAAATAGATGTGGTCAGGAAATCTTCTAAACAAGAATAATACTTTTGTTTTCGATCCGAATCAGTATGGTTTGTTGATTAGTCACTCCCATGTCACCTGCAAATTAAAGTGGCGTTTCCTCAGGTGGGAAATTTTGAACAATTGAAAACAGAGGACTCTACTGACAGAATTTAGCAGATGTTGGTGATAATAAGTGGATTCAGATCAATTAATAATCCATTTATCGATATATGTGAGGTATGTGTTCTGTCATAGAAGATTTTCGTTGTCACTGAAACTGATCAGGCTAACGGGAAATGTAGATTTTACGATGAGAAAGTTAGGTGGGGATAGATTTTCAACATCAACAACTTCAATTTCTTTTTTGTATACCCTAATGTGGGGTGGCATTTTCACGAAATGATGATGCTTATTTTAAACACAAGACAAAAGATACATTGTAATATTGCTCTCTACACAATAGGAGAACCACATGCATGCATTTGGAATCGATGTTATAAATGTTAATATATACTACAGAGAGACTAATGTGGCTACAATGAGGAAGGGGTATGTACATCATGTACATATACTATGAAGGAGTCTTCCCTACTACCATACTTTATTGTCAAAACAGTAGGATAGGGAAGATTATTTCATATTTCTCTTACATATATATTTAATCTGACTATACAATTCTCAGGTCCTGTGTTGCTGACTTACTCAGTCGGTGAGACGAGATACATTAGGCATATTACCGTTAAAATAAGAACCTAAGATAAGACTGATACTGTTTTGGAGTATATTAACTATATTTACCTCTTTAAAAGCGAAAGGAAGTCCAAGAACACCAGCGCCAATAAACGAAATGAAAATATTGGCGAAGATTTTCACAGGGTGTCTAGAACCCGTTTCCATATCTTCTCCACCTGCCATCTTTGTTTAATGTCTACCACCGTCGTTTGGACTTCTGGAAATAGTTTCAATCCGACGGCGACATGTTTCTGTAACTCTTAGATTGTTATGATGTTTTTTGACGTGACATGACACTGGTTTCCGTTCAACGTGTACCTGGCCGGATGTAAACTAACACTAGCGCCACCACAATTTAGCAGGTACCCCAGGTACGATAACTCTGGCAGTAAGTACAATAAGGTTGCGCTCCACTAAATTAATTATTATGTCAATAAATGTAAGGTTTACTGTGGATTCGGTTTTCCTGGGTTTTAGGACACTCCATCACATGAAAATAAAATGATTTAAAAAAATCGATTTCCCCAGAGACGTATTTTATCGTCTAGTCATAGGTTTCCGCGCGTTATATATTTCCGCGCAACCATTTTATCAAGCTATATCTCGTTACTACGTGACCTGCTGGACACTAACCAATGCAATTTTAAACGTTTGGCCATCGTCTGTAAACTGACAAAAAAATTACCGGAAGTTTGTCCAGAAAACATAAAAATTAATCACTGATTAAAAAACACGCATCAATATGCAGTTTTGCTTAAGGTAATAGGATTGTGTCACCATTTCTCAGTAGAATTTCTTCAAATTTTGTAGTTATATTGCTTTAAAGTAAA
>JAUMHH010164722.1:0-17054 GCA_032359455.1 Chlamys rubida | reverse complement strand
TCATGTTCCTGCTTTGAAGAAAATGAAACTAAAGCAAAGTTTTTTTTTTACCAAACAAATGGAGTTGAATTTATGAAATGTCTATAGCCAAAGTCAATGAAACATGAAATATAGGTCATAGTAAAGTAGTGATCCTCTCCTTATAAGCATGTGCACCCTTCCCCCATTTTCGGGAGGAATTGAAATCATATAGACCGCTCCCCCTCCCAGACCTGACTGGTACCATGCCAGCTGGCCCTGTCTATGATTGGAGTGTTTACATATTTTAAGCAGAGATTTACTTCTGGGCCAATATTTATGAAGCCATTCTCATGCTTAAGCATGGTTTCTGTGCTCAAACCAGCTTTCTTGTAACTCGCTTAAATCATGTCAAACAATCAAAAAGGTCGCTAATTATGGCGAATAAGGTACATAGAGTTAACTGTAATAACTAAAGATGCTGCCAAAATTTAAAGCATTTAAGGAGCACATACTGCCCAGTTGATTCAGCTACTAGGTCTGAAGAATCTCCTTGATGAGATAAGATTTTTATTTTTATATTGTTGATAATAATATATATATATACATATGCACCATATATTCAACTTGTCTGTTTCTCATTACAAGGTTAAGGTCTTCCATTATTATATGCACAAATGACTTTGGTTTGAGGTCTTGTGACTAATTATTGAATGTATTTACTGTGTTTTTCAGAAGCGAGACTTGTATATTCTTAGTATTGGTACTAAGAACAAGAGTTGGTGGTTGGAGAACGGTATAGGCTGTAAAATTACCAACACATCCTGGAAGCTGACCAACGTCGCCCAGGATTCTAGTCGTGACATTCCGCCCGAGGACGTCATCAAGGGCTGTCTTCTGGAGTATTACTATGTAGAGGTCATTCACGCAGCAGTACAATGTTTACTAGCGGTAAGTCATACACTCAAATACGATATTTACTAGCGGTAAGTCATACACTCAAATACGATGTTTACTAGCGGTAAGTCATACACACAAATACATTGTTTACTAGCGGGAAGTCATACACACAACTACAATAATTACTAGCGGTAAGTCATACAAACAAATACAATCATTACTAGCGGTAAGTCATACACCCAAATACAATGTTTACTAGCGGTAAGTCATACACACAAATACAATGTTTACTAGCGATAAGTCATACACACAAATACAATGTTTACTTGGGGGCAAGTCATACACACAAAAAGTAGGTTTACTTGGGGCAAGTAACACACAAAATTTTGTGTAAGCTAAGATAGGAAAGTATAATTTGATTGGATAAGATTTCATCAAGTTTCTTTGATAGTTGGTAGGGTGATCAGTCAACATACATGTAAAGTACCAATGTGGTAAGCTTGCTGTACATGCTTTGCTTATATTTTACTGGGAGAACATGTACACACAACATTAAACGAGGGCAGTATTAGACTTATGCTTACATTTCCAGTAAATTTAATAAATGATTTGTTTTTGTTGCAGTTGATTGGTTTTGTGTTTTCCTGTATCACCCTGTACATGTATGGAGACGAGGAAGAAAGTTGTAAGTACCTCGCTCAGTCGAGCACATACTCGCGTCCAACGTGTGTATTCATCAATGAAGACAAGTATGCAACTACCAAATACGAACCAATCCCCTCGCGTAACAGTTGGTGTCTGCCAACATACGTGTCATTCACCGACAGTTTAGATTGGTCGAATCCTGGGCATGCCAAATCAGTCCCAAATATCCACCAATCGTCCACAGTTCTGACCACACTGAGCTCTGATCATACACCTGTGGAAGCGGATGGGGTCGTTGTACGACGACAGTTCAGCGACTCTGATGCTAGAGTTATCTGCCCTGGCCAGGGGAGATAACCAGTTATTTCTAGTCAGGTGTGTAGGATTTTCTGTGTTGGGTATATGCTCTGTAGTGGCTATCCATTGCTTCTATCTGTTTCACCAGTAACTCCAGGCTCCTGCCTGTTTCTCCATCAGTTACCCATACTTTCCAGGTCAAACTTTAAATATGTAGTTTAAATTTAATTCAAATGTTATTAAAATTACATTTCTTCTATAATATTACTTCAAAGAGTAAATCCAGAGGTTGAAATATATTTTTTTTATTTTTTGGGGGGAAATATTCAATTGAGGGAAAGATTTGTACTGTCCATTATCTCAATTTTGCCACAATACAATATGTTAATGCATCTGTTTTTAGTTATTCAAATTTTTCTATAGCCCTGGAAAAAATAAGAAATGTACATTGTAGTTGAAAATTATTTTTAGAGAAATGGAATGAAATTTGAATCATTGATAAATTGAAATTGGCAAATTAAGTTTCTTTTGAGGATTGGATAGGACATTTTGTTTTAATTTTTGACTTTGAACTTATGAGTGACTGCAGAGCCTGGGATGCTTGTTTACTGTCACTTCACTTCTGTCTGGTTCTCTGTTGTTGTCTCCCCTTGTTGTCGTGGTAACATAATGGGTGTATTTCAAACATGTTTTTACTAGGTTAAAATTTCAGGAGTTTTCATTCAGAAAGTTTTTTTTCCAATGTGATAACTTTTCTGCAAGTATTATGAATATTCAATAAGACAAAAAATTAATATGAAGTCATGATGATCTGATTTTAAGATGGTAATTTTCACTTTCTTTTCGTTAAATGTTATTTTTTTCTGATAATTGATATTTCATTTACTTTTAAATGGGAAATGCATTGGTGCTGAAGGACCATTAATTGCTTCATTGCTTTTAATGCTGCGTTAGTGACAGATGAGCTGAAAGATGTAGCGATAGTTAGCTGTATAGTTTTCTTGACTGCTCATGCATGCATCTTGGATTGCAAAGATTAAGATCTTGGTGTCAATATTTTAATTCAAGTGATACAACCATCTAGCTGAAAAATTTGTTAGAAGGACCCATACAATACAATTGATAAGATAAATTTGATAAAGCTCGATAAACAGGAATCCGACAAATTGATGAGTTTCTTTTCCTTCCAATGTACAGTCGTCTGCACCGACCCCATCCTACTGCACAGGTGTGAACGTGTGGAAGCATATACAGTGATGTGTTATAAGTGTTTCACGTTATGTCATTTTCCCATTGGATTCTATGTTAATTTACTTTTTTTCAAAAACATTTCATAAAATTCAATGGGAAAATGACGTAACGTGTAAGACAATGGCACGAAACTGTATATGGTATTGCTGATGTTTTCAACAAAATACAAACAAAAGTGAAACATAATTATTACAAAAGTGTCTTTATACACGACACAATAATACAATATCAAGTGTTAGACAATAAGGGTAGCCCATTAGTCTGAGACTAGTGAAATCTCAAGCTGGACTCATGATTCTAAAAACTGCTGGCCCAATTCAGTAGTCAAAATTTGATATTAATTAGTATTTGAATCATATAAGGTTGGTGGAAATTGCATTTGGACTAGTAAAACTGGAAACTATTAGCCCGACTGACTAGTGTTTAAAAAGAAAGTGTTTCTAGCCCTGATATCAAGGATAATCATCACACCTAATACCATCTCAAAGACAAGCAGGAATTACAATTTATAATAATAAACTTGATTTATTTTACAACAATTATGAAACAAGTTATGTCAACTTATATTAATCAATCTTGTTGGCCTGAATGTTAGCATGTGGAGGGTGTTAATATAGGGGAAAACCGGAGTACCCGGAGAAAACCCATGTGGTCGGGCAGGTGACCCCATATATACCTTTTCATGTCCGATCGAGGAATCGAACCCTGGCCACCTTGGTGAAAGGCAAGTGTGCTATCCACTGGACCACCCGATCACGACCACCCCTTATTTATAAGTACCAGACTTATTTAAACTCAAGTTCAAACTTAAGATATTCAAGTTCAAGTTCAAAGGCTAGATATAAAAAGCATGTGCCCATTGCTTCAAGCTTGTCAACTTCGACTACTTCATATATTTTTAAACTCGAAAAACAATAGGTTTAGCATGTGCATGTACTACCTGGTAAAGATGTGGTAAAATTTACTTGAATATGTCCAGTACAAGAACTTAAATTATAAAACAAAGTACATGTAATGTAGCAACTACATAAACACCCCTGATATTTCATAATGAACTATTCCAACCTTTGAATTGGAAGATTTCAAATGTGTCTTCAGGGGTGAATGGGTTAAAAGTCATTGATAAACTTGTGACAGTGCTGGTCCACTGTAGGTCAATCTGGCTATTGACATACACCTAATATTCCTATATTTTAAAGTTCCATTGTTGTACATATTAATGATTCTATTGTCTGTTCCGTTGACTTATTAGTTTATATACCTCTAACCCAGTGCCATCATAATCTAGTCAATATACAGCCACACTATTTCATGCTGATTGTAACTGTTTGATATGCAGACTATTCTAGATTTTTAAACTTTTCCTTTATAACTATAATTTTATTCTTCCTGATTTTGACTTTTCTGTTGTCCTTCAGTTGAATTATTTCTGCATTTTGTGTTTGATTTTTGTTGTAAACACATATATATATATCAATATTGTGTTTGTTAATTATATAATTACCTCTAATTTGTTGTTAACATACACATTTGTTTACAATTTTTATTGTTTTGCACCAATGCAATGAGTCTCTTATTTGTTTGATTTTATTTTTGATTTTTACTGAACTTTTGTATTTTATTAATAATTTGATTGCTATTTTGAGTTTTCCCCTATAATTTATTGTTACACCTGTGATTCCAATTAGTTTCATTATTTTACCTGTGATTTCAATTAGTTTCATTATTTTACCTGTGATTTCAATTAGTTTAATTTTAATTTCTCTCTAATGCATTCAAATTTATTGAAGTAATATTTATAATGCCAAATATAATTCATGTTTGTTTGCATTTAATTTGAACAACAATCCCTGACCCTGATTGATTGATTGATGTGGCTTTTCATCTGTGTTCCGTCTATAACTGAGCCTTGGACAGAACCCCTAACCCCCTTCACCCAACCACCCAGAAATGTCCCGAGAAATAAGAAATAAGGGGTACATTATATTTTGGCATGTTCATAAAAAACCGAAACCATAAATAATCCCCCCCCCCCCCCCACACACACACACATTTTGTTCTGTCTTTATGATGTTACACAGTGTATCTCTAATTATTGGTTGCTATACTGTAGACTGTAATCATTAGACAACATGATCTTGTGAGTTTGTAGGTGACCAACATATCTATTTGGGAGAGTGACCTGTGTGATGATATGAGGGTTTATATTAATTAATGGCTATAGAATGCTGCCGATTGTGATATAATAGTCTTGTACAACAGCTAGTGTCTTTTACTCTGGTATGTGGTGGACGGATGGGGAGAGAAATCTGGTATATCAGGTTAGGGCGGGTGAGACAGTTCTGTATGTGCTAGGGGGCGGGGGAGGCAGCTCTGGTATGTTGTTGGGGAGCAGGGGGAGCAGTTCACCGACTTCTATATTAAACAATAAACAACCTAAGCTTAGTACTCCGTGTCCTACATGTGACAGATGAAACGTGTATTGAGGGCAGCTACCCACAACAACAACACACACACACTTTCTACCCTTACACTGCTGTAGTTATGACAGCTAGTAGAGCTACATGTGAAACATATCGGACATATCTCTTGTATTCTGTCCTGGCCTATCACAGCTTTGGACACGTGATGGCGAATCTAGACAGCATTGTCTGGCACCAGACAGCCAACAATGCAGCCAGTACCTTGTAAGAATAACCACACAGATATTCTTAACATTCACAAAAACGCAAACCTTTATAAACGTTTTTAAAACAATCTGACAACTTGCTTTCTAATTTGAAGCGGATAAGATTTATTTGTATGGAACTTTCATATACCGAGGTGTAATCAAATTTGCATTGAAGGTAGTGTAACCCACTTCATTGGGCGACCGCTAAACAAAAAGTCCTAATTTATCTGATGACGGCTACATATCATACTTCGCATCTAAACATCACACATAAATATTTCACTGGTAATGTGCTATAGGAACCTTCAGAAATCTACACTAACCAACCTGAAGGCAATGTTAGGTAATAGAAATTGTTACATGATGTCAAAATCAAAAGGCAAGCCGATGAAATCGTATCCAGCCTGTTACCCACTGGAGGGTTACCAAAAAAGGTTAACCAACTCCTAGCAGGTTTATCCAATGAGTTGGGAGTAACCTATAGTGGTTGTGAGTGAAATATTTGTCAATTGATATACATAGAAATATCGTATTTATAGTATGTTCTCTTTTTACATGTATGATTAATTTATCCAGGTTGAAAATAATAATATTATGTTGTAAAATGAATAAAACACAAATGAATTTATCGGGTAGAATGCAAAATGTTCAATTTATATAATATATACATTTTGATCAAGACCTCTAAAACAGAATGTATCAAAGCCAAATATCTTACCGTATTTACCCTGCAATAAAACCCATGCTTGTATTGGAAGTAAACCCACCAATATAAATTGCAGTAAGGATGAAATGCCATCAAAAGCTTTTTCATTGTCCTGTAATAAGCCTCCCCCCGCCTACTTTCAGTCAGAGATTATGTGTTGTCCTGTAATAAGCCCATGCGACATCCCCTACTTTCAGTCAGAGATTATGTGTTGTCCTGTAATAAGCCCATCCCCTACTTTCATTTAGAGATTAAGTGTTGTCCTGTAATAAGCCCACCCCCTACTTTTAGTCAGAGATTATGTGTTGGCCCCGCGCATGGGCTTATTGCAGGGTAACTACAGTACTCTCACAATTATGTCAATAAGTGTGTGTGAGGTGAGATTTGTGTGTTCCAGTTGAATTCATTGGAGGATTTGACACTGTATCGTCGTACCAACATTCGGAAAAGACCTGTCATCTAACCCTCCAGCCTCTATATGTGTATGTAGTGATTGGAGAAGGGACATAACTCCTGCACTCTGTCTTATGTCAGACTTTTATCATAAAGAAACATTTCCAAGGAAATATTAATTTGAGATTTTATATGGATTATAATTGAGTACAACTTAAGTTAAACATGCATTAAGTCATGAAAAGCAAGAGATTCTATCCATTTTGTATTATCTCCCTTAAACAAGGTCATGTAGGTATGATGGACAAAATCTGATCTGCCAGATTTTCTACAGTATATATACATGTGAAACCTTGAACAACAGGGCAAATTTTTCACAGAGTTAATAAAGTTTAAATGACCATATATTTATCAAGACAAAAATGCCTGTTACATAACTTAAAAACGCAGTTGTATCATATGACAAGTCTGGATCATAAGGCGGATTGCATATCCACTTTTCTTGTTTAAAGTTATCGACGGCTATTATGTATGTTCAGTAATAAATAAGGTAATATGAACAGACAGGGTAATACAAACAGATTTAAGTGTGACTTATTACTTTGTTATATTTTTCTCTTCATTAACTCATTCACCCCTGAAATTTCATAATGAACAATTCCAACCTTTGAATTAGTAGAGTTCAAATGTGTCTTCAGAGGTGAATGAGTAAGTTCATTCCATATTCCAGGACCTATATTTTGGGGTCACAATTAGGTATAGAAATAAGTCTTATTTGCAAACAGTTTGTTGTATGTATACTGTAAACCGGGAACTTTTCGACGCAATTTAACCTTTGGCCTTTTCATTACACAAAAAGGGGAAAATAACACGGGGTGAAAATAGATTTTACCAGTAAAAGGTGAAACTTTGACTTGACGAAAGTTTCCCCGCATACGGTATATATATACCTGTCCGTTCATATGTCTGGTTTCTCATCAACACTTGTGCAGCCTTGTTTAATGTTTCAGAATGAAAAATGGATAGAAAAGCAAAATGTTGCCAAAAAACACAAGATGTATTAAATAGTTTGTAAATATTTAACCAAGCTGTACAATGTTGCATATTATAATGATGCACCAAGTTATACAACTTTTCATACATGACTCCAGTAATCGCTCAGTTCAATTTGCATGTTTGTTGATATTTTACAGTTCAGTGGAGTTTCATTTTCTTTTTTTATTACCGTTTTTCTTATGTTTGAAATTTTTTTCTTTTTATTTAATCTGCTCAATTACTTGAATTTGTTTCGTTCTACTAGCAAACAGAAATAAATCCCCACTTTGCATAGATGATTAAATCGTAGAATTTGTGATGAATATAAACTAGAATAAAATTCATAATAGATAAAGTTGAATTTAAAGGTAATACAGTAGTGACAGATGATAGGTGCGTTTTTAGATGGCATAAGATAATATTAACAGGATTGGGAGGATTTTGAAGGTAACAAAATATTATTGAAAAAAAGCATTGAGACAATATTGAACAGTACAACACAATATCAACAAAGGACTAAGATGATTTGTAAGAATACTAGAAAATATTGAAAAATATTTAAGAAGTTTTTTAAGGTTATCATATTGATAAAAGATAATTTTAATATTACATAATATTGAAAAAGGGTAAAGACGAGGTTGAAGGTACAAAGTGGGTTAAGATTAAAGCTTCAACGATACGTACACCTCACGATACACTACGTATCACGCTTCAAATTTCTGCTGAAAAGGTCAACTTCACAATGATTGAGTGGAGGATTTTATGTAGTTTTTTATAGACTTCAATAGTAAATACTATCAAAATATATTTTTGTATGATTTTTAGCACTTTTTCGATAGGACTACACAGTAGACCATATCTTTACTGAAGGATTCAATAAAAATAAGTACACTTTTTTAGAGTTTGATAGAAATTGATTGTTAATTTTACTTACTGTTAGTGTATTTCCATACAGGCAAACAAAACAATTGACTAGGATACACTAGAAAGTACAATGATACAATCTATCGTTGCAGCCCTAGCTAGTTTAGATTAACATTAACAGTTAATCATATCGAAGGTCATATGATAAAAGCTTGGATATGTTATTATTACATATTGGGAAGGATTATCAGATTTCCCTGCTTCCTCCCAGATAGGCTAGCTGATGTGCTCGGGAGGTGGACTGTTGGCCGACAGGCAATGTAAGCAGGTTTTAGCCTTCTGTTTAATCAGTTTGCTGTTAATTAAGTTCAGTCCACTTTTTCATATTCTAGTTTCGATTTCATTAAAATTGTGTTAGTTGATGTTTTAATATACAGCTCACATTACCTACAATGATTCTGATCAATACACTCTGTGTGTATAACCACTCAGATAATATATTGTATATCGATGCGAATGCTCTTTGATCAAACCGAGTATTGAGATGACAGTAGAGGATTTTGTAAGTCCTACGTATACTGTACAGTCAGAATAAAATCTGTCTATCTGTTTGTAAGCTTGGGTTACAAGTTCTATCATTTTACAAAGAAAGTGCATGTACTTACCGTATTTATCCCACAATAAGCCCATGCCTGGTAATAAGCCCACCCATATGTAATACAGTACAATAGAAATGCCAGCAAATGCTGTTTCATAATAAATGTCCCGTAATAAGTCCACTTCCTTACTTTAATTCAGAGATTAATATTTAGTTTACCCTCTAGGCTTATTGCGGCATAAATAAAGCATTTTAAAATTTATATTAACGTAGAAGATCTCATTGCAAGCTGACAGCCTGTTAATTGATCAGAAACTCTGCTATCAGATAAAGTCTGTTTGTTTTGTTATTCAAACTGAAACATAAAACACGAGAACATCTGGCGCACCGTATCACCCAAGAAATGATCTTATCTCTGACGTAAGTTCGTAACGTACAGAACACGCAATCTGTCTTCAAATATCTTGATTTCCCTAGTCCTTAGTTTCAGCTTAACTTTTAATTCAAATGTCATCTAAAGATAAAAATCTGAAAAGTTTCCAGAATATTTATGTTCATCACATGAAAGAATTGTATGCCACCATGCGTTGTAGTTGTATAATTATTTAGTCTATTGAATCAAAGTTCTCGTCTTGAGTAGTCAAACATTTGCTTATACTTACTGTATACCGGGACATTTTTCGCTGCGGTTAATCAATTTTCGCCTTTTTTGGCCCTTTGTAGAATTTGTCATTACAGCTTACTGTACTAAGCAATATAATAAACATAGTTATCAAATGTGAACGGTGAAATAACATTGGGTGAAAATGGATTTTCCTGGCGTAGGGCGAGAATTTGTCCGGTCAAAAGTTTCCCAGTATACTGGGATTTTTTTTTTTTTTTTTTTTTTAAGGGATGTGGGAGGGAGTTGTTTTGTCGCAATATCCTTTAAATCAGACCTCTTAGAGTTTGGCCTGTGTGTGGTACATTTATACTTCGTTTAAGTCATTTATTTTACATTTCACTTTCCTGGTATTTATCCTGTCAGGATCACATCTCACACACATGTACGTTGTTTTGTGTGTTTTCAGCCTTTTTGTACCAACTACACAAACATTTGACCTGTGGGGTCCCATGGGACAAAGGTAACACATGGGCCTTATGTTTTATAATGTACAAGTGATTATTTTTGAATTGGGAATTTTTCATTTTAATTATATGATCATTTTCGTTCATGAATCATCAATTTTTTTTATAAAACTCATTTTAAATTGCTGATGTGATCTGTTTGATTCTATACTAAACTGAAGAAGAAAAATTCTCTACATTTTATTTGTGCTACTTTCTTTTGGCAATTTTTTTTTATTAAAATTAATTAATCATCCAATTAATTACTGCTGTTGTGTATATGAATTTTTGTCATATACATTATGCATTTTATATGAGTTTAAAAAGATCAAAGATAATGAAAATAATTTTCAAGAATGAACACTTGTATATCTCAGAGGTCTTTGCTTTCATTTATATAGTTTTATAAATAAATAAATAAATGTATCATGTTTATTTGTTTGTGTATAGGTGATCAGGGTATTTGCATTTCTGATTCAAAGAAACATTTCTTTTTTTAAACTATCAAAATATAGTCATGGTAAAAATTCAATACTTTGATATAATTCAAAACAATATGTTAAACCACAGACTTAGATCTAATCTAATTCCGTGGTTAAACCTTCTAAAAAAACTTTTTTTTTTTATCTTTTTTTTTATGAAAGTGGAGAAGATCAAGTATTTAGTGAAATATTTTGACACATACATGAATACCTATTGGTTGATATATGATACAATGTTATGCTGAGAATCAGTAATTATAAATACCTTGTTGACTAGACTCATTCAAAAAAACATTATACATTAATGTATCACTTCCCCATTTACAGAGGACAGATCTTTCAACTGTATGAGTTGTTTCCCCTTTTTGAACAGGTATCTGAATTAACTCATTCACCATGCCACTGAAGACACATTTGAACTTTTCCAATTTAAAGGTTAGAATAGTTCATTATGGAAATTCAGGGATGAACGAGTTTATTTCTACATATAATATTAGGAATTTTTGTTATTTATAACTGAACTTATTAGAAAATTGAATATAAATGAAGTTGTTTGGATAAATTTAATATTTTTTTGTGTAATTGGTTTAAACATTTTCTCTCGATATTAGTTTGAAAATGGTGTGGTTACCTGTTAGGAAGGGAGGTAACTCATACAGTCTGTATTCTTTAAAGGGAAAGTATAGTTATGCATGTTATAATGGCGAATACCCACCAGCTGTTGTTCCAAATTTTATATATAATGGCCAACTAACAAAATAATGAATTCCTTTTTATTTCTCTGATCACCAATCAACACGATGTTGTTAATGTTACAATTTATCCTTGGTACATGTATATCATGATCTGTAAACCAAACCTAAGTAATAAGACCTACAGGATATCAAGGCAAATTATTTCTGGCTTATAAAATTCTAGAGCCAGGCTTGTCAGCTAGGCTTATTCCAGATAGGAATATTATAATGAGGAAAGATAATTATTTATCTACTTTATTTTTGAGTTTGAAGTTTTGCAATTCATGAGCCTGTTGTAGTCAAATAAATACTTGTTAAAAGTTGGTTTACAGAACATATATATGTATGTATAATACTTGTAAAAAGTGCATATTGCTTATAATTGTTTAAATGAGAAAGTATTTTATCTGTATTTGTGATATGTTAAAAGCATGCATGCTTATAGTACTAGAAAATCAAATATATTCATTCATATTTATATAAACAGTAATGTATGTCTATTGTTTAACATTGCAAATAGTTGCATATTATATAAACAATTTACATGTTTGTTGTGTAAACAATTCTACATATACATGTACATTGTATACAAAAACATGTACATTGTATACAAAAACATGTACATTGTATACAAAAACATGTACATTGTAACAATTTGCTTATTCAGGAAGGTATTTATTATATAATCAGTTATACATGTAATTGTTTAGGTAGTTATACACAAATATTATATAATCAGTTATACATGTAATTGTATAGGTAGTTATATATATATAACATTACCATCATGTTTCTGTTGTAATTTCTCTCTGTAACCTTTCTCTTACCTTTTTTTCCATGGCTCTCATCATATGAATTCATAAAACAGGACCAGATGTAAGACATGAAAATAATGGAGTTGGCTTTTACATTCATTATAATTTATTTATTTTTTTTATTAATTTTTTTTATGATATTATTGATTTTCTGTTGGATATGTACATTTTTTCTTGTGTACATAGTTTTTTTATGTTGCAGTTTATTTTGTTCAATCGATTGTTGTTACGTTCATTTGTCACTAACATCTGTATTTTGTTTGATTTTCACCCTATATGGTAACTCAATGGGATTGTTTGGACATTGTCCCGTTTCCCATGATATATTTCTGCTATTTCATTGTGTCACATATATACTTCACAGTTCACTGTTGAAAAGGTTATGGTGCCAGTAGTTGATAAACTAGCTTTTAATTTCCAACTTGAAGTTCTGTAACCCTCAAAATAAACTGGCTTTTAAATTTCCAACTGGAGTGTTTAAATATGATATCTTAAAAATAATCCTCAAACACAACACAGTCTTAAAAAGTAACACTGTCAAGATTGCCCTGTAGGACCTAACACTGAAAAGTGGTCCTGTAGGTAATACCTCGTCAAGGTAACCCTGTGGAACCTAAAAAAGCATAGTCTTAAAGGTAAAACTTAAAACTTAGTCTTGTAGCTAGGTAACCTATAGGATGTTAAATAAGACAGGGTCTTAGAGGTAACCCTATTATGCCCTATATACAGTAACATGACTGTAAAGGTAACCCTATTATGCCCTATAGTAACATGACTGTAAAGGTAACCCTATTATGTCCTATAGTAACATGACTGTAAAGGTAACCCTATTATGCCCTATATAGTAACATGTCACTGTAAAGGTAACCCTATTATGCCCTATATAGTAACATGTCACTATAAAGGTAACCCTATTATGCCCTATATAGTAACATGACTGTAAAGGTAATCATATTATGCCCTATATAGTAACATGACTGTAAAGGTAACCCTATTATGCCCTATATTAACATGACTATAAAGGTAACCCTTAAGGATTGTGCAACTGACTTGTGTTACATATACAATTATACTGAGGTAATTATTTACAGTCGTTTATTAAAATGTTAAACCAACATATGCAATGCGAATTAATATTTCTGAAAATATACATTTGTTCATAGATTCCCACTGAATGCAAGAATGATCAAGACTAACAATGATTTATACAGTTTTAATGATGCGCATGCTAATGAGAACATTTTCAAATTTCACATTCTTGGTAATGAACTCCAATTATTTAAAATTGAGGCTGACTGAGATATGTATCTCCTTTTCCAAAAGAGATCCACATTGGATAACATGTAAATGGTTATTTACCGGTAATGTGTAGATATATTGCAGGTATATTGTATTAAGTAGCATGCATCCTTAAAGCATGCAGCAATTCTTTTTGGATGTTTACAAAAGTAAAAAGTCAAATTATGTTTGATCACTTACCGTCATCACATATGTTTAGTTTTGATTTATGTGAATGAAGCAGAATATCTGTAATTGAAAAATATTGATACATTTATGAGAGTAGATCAAATACGGTGACTTGAAGATCAGAGATTTAGGACTAGTCAACTAACATTGGCTTATAATTTTGAATATCCCTAAAAATAAATTAAATCAAATTTCAAAATATTGAGATTGTTGATAGCTCCAAATCAATCTATTTTGAATTTCCAAGTATTGTACAAATTTTCTTTTTTTTCTGTCTTTACAGCAAGTCCTGCAAACGACGAGCTGGAGTTTGTGAAGATGTACAAGGCACCGTCGCGTTCCTCGGGTGTTGACATGTCAGTTGCCAGCCGCGGTCAGGCTGGTTATTGTGATAACCAGACCTTTGATGGAGTCGCCAACGAATACCCGACCATAGAGAGGCCGCCTAGTTACGAGACAAGTATGCGTGACGGCACCGTCATCAACAATTATTATGCTACTGATCGACAAAGTGTTCGCAGTCTGCGCAGCGTACGAAGTAAAGGAAGTACGAAATCAAAGTCAAATCGCACACGAGAGGATGCACGACCAAAGAATCTACCCTGGGTTCAAATAACTCCCTCGTCCAGTAGTATGGACGCACCGTTCAGACATTACCCCTAGAAACCAGAAGGTATTCACACATTGTATAGATGACAGTTTAGATTTGGGAATGGTTCATTGAAAAAATAAAAATGACACTTTATCAATTGTAAAGGACATTGATCGTAAGCCAGCTCAGTCTACAAATTGTACATATGAGCATTTCCTCCGTAAGGATATTCGTTCAGTTCTGTATCATGTGAACCACTTTGGCAGGTTTTGCACACAGTGAGGGTCAGTGGAATACTTATTAAGACATTCAGCTTTATTGGATCTCATGCCATGGTTATTGTACATATGAACCTTTACTATACCGACACCTGTCGACAACGGTAACATTATTTCGTGGAATCTTTACTATACCGACACCTGTCGACAACGGTAACATTGTTACATGGAATCTTTACTATACCGACACCTGTCAACAACGGTAACACTGTTACATGGAACCTTTACTGTACTGACACATGTCGACAACGGTAACACTGTTACGTGGAATCTTTACTATACCGACACCTGTCAACAACGGTAACATTGTTACATGGAACCTTTACTATACCGACACCTGTCAACAACGGTAACATTGTTACGTGGAATCTTTACTATACTGACACCTGTCGACAACGGTAACATTGTTACATGGAACCTTTACTATACCGACACCTGTCGACAACGGTAACATTGTTACATGGAATCTTTACTGTACTGACACCTGTCAACAACGGTAACATTGTTACGTGGAATCTTTACTATACTGACACCTGTCAACAACGGTAACATTGTTACATGGAACCTTTACTATACTGACATCTGTCAACAACGGTAACACTGTTACGTGGAATCTTTACTATACCGACACCTGTCGACAACGGTAACACTGTTACGTGGAATCTTTACTATACCGACACCTGTCAACAACGGTAACACTGTTACGTGGAACCTTTACTATACCGACACCTGTCGACAACGGTAACATTGTTACGTGGAACAGTAAAACCTGAGCTTGACTTGTACATTGTATTATCTTTCATCAACATATATATTCAAAATCAATTGTGCATGATTACGACAATAATTGGTGCGAAGAGATAACTGGTGAATGTGCAGAGCTCGAAGATGATCGTTGTGTGGGAAATATTGTTGATGACAAGCTTTTTGTGTATGTTCAATGGGCGAATTGTTATATTTTGTTATGTGTGTGAGAAAGGATCTGTGGCTGTTGTCTATTGGACAAGCCTCAGGTCATTATCAATCATGTGACCTCTATATTGTGCTGTGATTGGTCATGATTGGTACATGTTCTGTGCAAGTGTTTGTTTGTTTCTTTAGTAGTAAGAAATGTTTTTTTTTGTAGTTATTGGTAGAAAACTAGGAAAATATCATTTGTGTTTTGTTTTGTCTTGCGTATGAGCATTATATTGAAATGTCTGTTATGAAAATTAATGTGATACAATGTAGACGTGTTTGTTAATTACGTAAGTTTGATGTTCATCAATTAATTACCGAAGTCTGATGAATTTCATAAAATGACCAAAACTTGAAATATGGGGACAAATATAATACACAAAGAATTGTGTAATAATTTTTCCATGAATTAATAAATATTATGAAGTTTTCTGTTTTTTATTGTCTAGTAATTCCGAACAGAATACAAAGCTTTCCTCTGTCTGTACAAGTTAAATTCATCTGTTTTTATACATGCAGACAGACAAGTTCCTCTACTTTTAAATCAAAACCTGTTTAGGGATTAGGCCTGGCAGACCTGTAGATGTGAATGTTAACTCATTCATCCCAACATATTTAAACTGGACTTGCCAAGTCTTTGATTTCGTAAGGTTCAAATGTAACTTTAGGGGTGAATGGGTTAAAGCTTTATAGTTTAGCTCATTCTCCCCTGGAGACACATTTAAACTCTTCCAATTCAGAGATTAGAAGAGTTCATTATGAAATTTCAGGGGTGAATGAGTTAAGACTTGCCAGATAGCAGTATCAGCCTCTCATCAGACCACTGGGTTCATTCCTGTTTCATAAATGAACCATTCAGATGACAAATCAAACTGGTCAAACCATTTAAAACTTGATAAACAGCGGCAGCCTTACACATTGTCTTGTAATGTTGATATTTTAAAGGCAAAATGTGAAAAATTCAAACAAAAAAATCTTTAGTCTTCAATTAACAATGAATAATCTTTTATGAAATTTTAAAAATAATTCAAGGGTGAATGATTGCGCACATAAATCATCTCCTCCCTTGTTTCTAAAGTAAAAAACACCTTCAGTTATGAGATATTTGATAGTACAATTCATTTGGTGATATCCTTTTCCCAAAAAACAATTATACAATAATTGCAAGTAATAATTACAATAATAAGTACAAATGTTATTGTTATAAAAGGAATTACAATACTTCTGTTAACAATGGTTAATACTGCAGGATTTATCATGTATTAAAGCTTTAAGTTAGGTAATATCTTATTTCAACCTGTATG
>JAUMHH010164711.1:0-10168 GCA_032359455.1 Chlamys rubida | reverse complement strand
TGTCTTTGTACTTGTTTTTTTGTTTGGGGTTTGTATCATTGATAAAAAACACAAAGAAAAAAACATGTACAACGACATGCACACACAACAGTTACAACCACACGCATATCGTCGAGAATGACAACTGAGACAACTTCACCATCACAAGGACACGATCTTATTAAAAATGTTTTCTTTTTACTGTAAAATTTAAAAAATCAAAAAAATGTCTATGCAAAAACAAACGCC
The DNA here is from genome assembly GCA_032359455.1 of Chlamys rubida. Classification (NCBI taxonomy): domain Eukaryota; kingdom Metazoa; phylum Mollusca; class Bivalvia; order Pectinida; family Pectinidae; genus Chlamys; species Chlamys rubida. Next base: position 9,940 of record JAUMHH010164711.1, on the reverse strand, counting down.
AATTTGTATATCACCTTAGTATACTAAGTATTTTAGGGAAATATACCGGTTTCGCGTGGAGTTGATAAGATAGGGAGTGTTTCTTACATAACAGTTATTATTATAAAATATTTTGTAGATTAATCACCCTTATGTATCAACCTGTTACATACTGGTAGTGGAATGCATTTGTAATGTCTGCACTCACACACGCATACTGGTACATAATGAATCGACGCGGTATAAATTTCATCTCGATAGCCCGCCGATCCAAACATATTCCTTATGATGTTATACATGTAATATTAAATGATCCTACGACTACACTGTATTACCTGTCTGTCTTATCATGGACAAACACCATGGACATCAAAAGGACAATTTTGCCTGTTTATGAATCTATAAAATACACTAAAATAACATAACTGATTTTCCACTATATGTTTTGATTCATTACTAAGACGGTTGTTGATTGTTTTTTTGTTTTACCGCCCATCGACATTTTAAGTCATTTAGGGAAAAACACTAAAGAAAGACCGCCACTAAAGGAATGCATCAAACTTAAACTTAAAGGTTAAGCTATTTAAAAGATAAAAAAAAAGGCAATAGCAAACGAATTAGCTGTAAAAACAGGAGACAAGGAGACACAGGTATGGTTTAAAAAAGTCGCAAACAATTTTAAAAATTCAATGCATATTCCGTACGGTGCAGTCACCTCATCGACCATTTCCTCTATTGATTCAGCTTCCTCTAGGGTCATTGGCATACTTTCGAAGGTAGAAATGAATGTGAATACCGCTTCATACACGTGTGTGCGGAAGGCGGCCAGCGTTTGTCTGACTGCTTACTCAATCATAAAGGAAAACACTCACTATAGCCAACCTATTATACAGAAACCGTTCCTTTTCATTTCCGGTGAATTTCCAAATGGGTCTGGCCCTGTTCAGATTTAATTGAATGTAACATCTTGAGAGATATACTCTGATAGATCTGTTCCCGCACATACGCATGCAATAAACAGACCGGAGACTTTAAGGGTTTTACCGGAAGGACCAACAACTACAATCACAAGAGCGTTTTACTGTACAATTTTACAGAGTTCAAAGAAATGTGTGGGAGATTAACTAGTCGATAAACTGAGCACTACACGTATACAATGTAATAACATTATTTTACCTGGTAACACTGTCATGTGAAAACTAAACTTTTCCCATCCGAACCTCATGAACTAAATACATACCAGTGACATATACACGATTTCGGAAGTGACGGCCCACTTTGACCTATTCTCCAAACCTAACTGACCGATTAAGCTGGTCAGTGACTTGTAAGGGCGATACTACAAAGCGTGTTTTCACTCGTAAAGCAATTCATCGGACATCTTCAATATCCTCACGCTAGATAAGCCCATGGCCTGAGAGCATCAATCTTATAAAAATTAATATAAAGCGAAATAGATAAATACAAAATGCTTGTACACACAAGATGTTTTCATGCGGAGGACATTAACAACAAAACTTGATATACAGTGAAATAAAGAATGGCAACATGTTTGTTCACACACAAAATTTCTTCACTAGGAAGATTTTATAAATTAGAATTTGTGTGATTGATTGAATGTTTAACTTCGTTACCGACCAACAGGCGTGCTATTTCCTAGTAACGTCCATCAGGTGCGATTGACAACACTGCTCGACTGTAATAAGTATTACAGGTACTCTATAAGCTATCCACACCTACCTTCATGCAGAGAGAGCATGTATTTTGGTAACTGAAATTTAGTCTACGAGGTGATGCCTTTTAACCCGTGAATCTGGTTTGGTTTTGAGGATAGATTTTGTCCATGGTGCTTATTTGATATACGAACTCCAACTTGAATTTCTGATCAGATAAAACGTTGTTTTGGTTTGGTTTTAATGGGTTTAACGTTCTGTTAGTAGTTATGGTCACTGGGGGCGCGCCTCCACATGTTAATCAGTTATTGTTATTACCCTATATTAAAGACAATAGGAAATAATACCACTGTGTTTAAAATAATACAAAAATAATTTCCGTAATTCAGGACAATAAAATGTTTAATTTGTTCGTAATTGGTTTAACGTCCACGCAGCAATCAGGTTAATATGAACACGGATGTTGAGGGAGTCACACTCAAAAGAGAAGGGAAGCTAGAAAGGAAACGACACATATACCCCATAGAAGAAAAGCCCCAATTCTGGCCTTTTTTTATCTCTGTCCTGCACAACGTTTAGTTTGTACTCCAGCTTATCAGTATTTGGTAGCAAAGAAATATAAATAATATAAATGCGTCAACACATCAGAAGTTGGACGCCAATGTGACCCGAAAATTAATAATTGAGCAGTCATGTCATAGAGAAACTTAAAACTGTGTTACAGTTAGTTACTATAAAAAGTGGGTTACACCAGTAATTTAACCACTTACTAATGGTGCTACATCACAGGTCCACATATCTATAAACCACGGACATAATTGATGGGGATTGAAAGACTTATCTAAGGTTTATGGGCGGTGCACAGGTTGAGGGAACCGTACGTCACACGTAGCGGGTCTCCGTCGGCCGTGCCTACAATTATCTCCGGTATGGGCGGACACATACATAGATATCGTTACATTTCCGAGATTTACAGTTTAACTTGGCGTCTAGTAAATATAAATAAATATTCAACAGGTGTTTTTTTCTGATACGTTTAATTACATTTGTTTATTGGTATTATGTCCTTTTTGCAAAACGGGATGGCTTTGAACATTTAGACAGATATGTTGTACAAAGACAATGCGTATTACTCTAAGTATTGTCACCAGGTACATGTCTAAAACGACCGAAGATATCCAATACATTATAACCTAGTGGACTGTTAGTTAATTAAATGATCTCGTAAGGTCAATTAATGTGACATAAGTGACATGTAACTGGGATTTATTCAGGTTAGTACTGAGAACGAAGCCTTGATTGTGCCTGTGTTTTGCAGCAGGGGTTTTGGAATGCATTCTCATGTATGTGCGGTGTCGATTTTAGGGGACTTTGTTAGAAGACATAGAGAGTATTTATTGTGAGTAAAATATATTCCGATTAGTTTGTTGCTTTGTGACTACATGCAAACTTGTCATTCATGATCATTAAGTCTGGACTACTGTCTCCATTCTTATCTTGTGACCTTGATTGACCGATACAACACGGAGGTTATGACGCAGTAATACACCTTATGTATCACAACAGTCCGATCATCGGCAGGTAAGGACGGAATGGTGGCAACTAAGGTATTGGCCCACGCTCGTGTCACAACAACGTGTCCCGGTAGTGGACGTGTGCATGTCACTGTTAGTACAAACTGACGCTTAAATTGTTTATATAATGTTTCATTCACGTTTGTTGATCCCGTTAAAATACGCTGTGATCTGACTGTACCCAAAAACAAGGTCACATCTGTCACGTGCTACTGATAGTAAAGCGTCTGTTTCTGTTTTGTTTATATGCTAAGTAAACTATCTAGATTACACATTTTTTAAAGTTGTTATTGTTATTGTACCTTAACACAGGGTATCGCCGGCGACATTTGACTAAACTGTATAAATGCTCATTAACATACCGATATACATGTACATACAATTTGTGAAATATGTGAAAATATAATTAGCTCGTCCTTTGTTAATTAATATACCAAGGTTTGTTCCTTTTATCACAGAGTTAAAACATATCGCAATAGTACATATTCACGTTGCGACGTTATCAAAATGGGATATTACAATTATCTGTACACCATTTGGATAACCTTAAATGCCATCTAAGATAACGATTTCAAGTAATGTCAACTTTCATTTCATGGCCATATTCAACGATTTGGGACCTACAACACTGTCTTATACAGATACAAATATTTAGATAGTGACAATGTCAACCTTTTGCATTTGTCGACTACAACTTTTATCAAATGTCTCGATGGAAGAAGCCAAAAGAAAGTTAACAATTTTAGTTCACCATATGGCCATTTAGCCAATTCAACATTGATACTACAGGTCAAAATAATAAAATCCATGTCAAAACCGCTTAAAACATATTTAAATATGCATATAAAACCTTTGAAAACGTTAAAAATGCAAACAAATTATATTTTTGTCTTAAACAGATAGCTTGTTCTTAAAGAAGTATTTCAATGAATACAAGACAGAATAAATTCCAGCATCAGGGTAACTGCCAACTTCGGTTACCAATAATCTACCTGCAGATACAGCTATATCTTGTGACTAATCACAGTAAATACATAGTAAGAAACACACAATATAGGAACCCCAGCGACGTACTGTACTAAAAATATTGTTAACTGCATCTTAAAGCCTACATGTGAAAAAACGCAATGAGTATTAAGGAATTTACTTTGGGCGGGTTGTAGGATTCACAACAGTATACATTCCGTTGAACACTAAATCAAATATTTTCGTCGTAAATGGCAGAAAATAAAATTATAAACATATGTAATGCTTTTTGCAATGGTGTAATGTGTTATAAACATGCGGCTGCAAACGTAAGACAATTTTCGTAATTATGATTCGGACTATAACATGAACAATGTTTGCCAAAGGAAAGACATAACGTGTTATTGAATGTCTATTATTAGAAGTTATCATGTGATATAATGCTTAATACTACATAGGGTGAAGGAGTACATGCTGATTTTGTGGCACTTGATTATATCATCTATCGTACCGCAGATGTATCACGGCCCCTAGTACGTACAGCTTCCGAAATAGTATGCACCCTAGTCACAGTGCCCCCTACCAGTGAGGTATTGAGCAGGGTACTTATGTATCTGAAATGTACCCCAATCACACTTCCCAACCCCTCCGTCAGAGATAGGCGTATAGTTAGGCGTGTAGTGATTTACTCGGGAGATAAATCCCATCAATATATGTGCCAATTGCTTCATACCCATTACCGCTTAAGAAGGTGCCAAGTCCGCCTTGAAATATAGACACTAAGAATATCTCTCGTGCCGATAAGTAGGTACTGATATTTTGTGCTAATTCTGGTGTTGATAACAATTTTGACATCTTTAAAGTGCTCAATATTATTTATCAGATGATAAGAGACCACGTTCTCTAAAAAAAGCAAACGACGAAAGATAATGTTTCCAGTAAAACACTTTGCTATTTAAAATTTGACGGTAGCCGTTATGACGTCTAGTATAAACAAAAATATCCAAATTCCAGTGCACAAAGTTCTGATTTAGTTGTTTAGGTTTGCCGTCACCTTGATAGCCACAAGTGCCTCTTTTAAGTAGTATAGTGGCATAGTTCATAAAGGACACTTTACTCATGATTTTGAAGTAAACCAGTACGCCTCTAATTTTGGAAATCCGTACAATTAAGGAGTTATACATGTACGTCAATGGTAGCGAAGTCCAATTTAGAATTCCACCTTTCTGACCCCTAGAATCACAGATGAGTCCTGAGAAGGACGAATAAGCTGTATGGTGGAAAGTAATTAAGTTTGCATACTGTATCTATTACAAAATTTAATATGTGCAATCACTCAATTATGTATCCTACGTCAATCCTCACGTGGACAAATCTTTCATTCAGGGAAGTTCCTGTTCTTCTGTTTCGTATCCCTGTTTTGCTGTTGATGCTATGGTATCTTTTTTCTATTTCACGTGACAGAAAATGTTTTCGAGAATAAAAATAACTATGCTATTCTGCAATATTCAATTATACAAATAATTTCACCAAATGTGTCGTGTATTTAACCGACAGGCGGATAAAGATTCCAAACGGAAGTAGTATTCATGTGCTTAAAGTACATCTGGCGATTGCCATACAGTGACATAATATTACTTCACATTGCCATAAAGCACCGTAGAACACCAACGAGCAGACGTCGTGTCAACTGGCGGCAAAACTGACAGAATAATCACACTTATAATGACAAGTCTAATTAAGTAGGAACCGAAACTTACAACACCCAAATGATAACCAGAACGCCACTTATAAAAGAACGCTTTTAATTGGAGCGCGAATTGATAACCAGGTAAAAAGGTACACATTATATTACATTGACGCGGTAAATAATTGGGTGTAGACTTAAAACGGACGCTGCTCCGTGCTACACAGTTCAGCCACAAAGCCAACCTTACTGATTACTTGATGGAAGTACTCAGGAGTAATAAGTGGCCAAAAACCAGCTACACGTGTTTATAATTACATTTATTACAAAAGCTTACAAATAAATGTATATGATTTTTTTCACCGGGAATATATATATATATTTTGAAAAGAGATATATTATATATAATTGTAAAACATGTTTTTTTTTGTTTCCAAAGCCTTGCAAATGTAACCTGCAGTGTTGTAAATGTTGTTAAATTAATGTATTCGTTATGCAATCTGTTTGGAAATGAAATATTGTTAAAGTTAAAACGAGAACAATATCACATCACGCAGCACGCTCCCTGCCAAACGACGTGGTAGAGCAGACCGCACAGAGGATATTGTCTTTATATTACACACGGTTATATATTTCATCTTTTATTTGCTTTGGATTTATGCAACACCTTAGGTCATCTAAAGACTGATGGCAAGGGAAACAACGCCGAAAACGGAAGAGCAGGGAAGTGCTTACATTTTGCGAAGTGACGATAGACGTAATGTCACGCTTGTGATGGATCATTTGCGGTCAAACATTTCATGATTAAATTAGCCAAATTAAAAACAAAATATGTTTCAATTTGAATTATTGATTCTGTGTCGATAGTTCCCGTGTCATATTATATATGCTATGTTTGTTCATTTTTTTAACGATAAGATCAATTTTTTTTATATTCTACAACTGATTTGTTTGATATTGATGATTACTGTTTTTCATCCTTTACAGTTTGATGTTTTAGTTAATGTTTGCTGTATTCCTTTTTTAATGTTTTACTGTGATAGTTGGCTCTGAATGACTTACCAATAACAAAAATTATGGGCGGTTGAACAATACAACGAGAGTAAACTAAACAATGAAGACTAGACAGTATTGACTTATTGGAACTGTTTTGTGTTTCTAACCCATAGTTATTGTTTTACGTTAAACCTGACTAAAGAATAAAACGTCAATGACACCGAATAAAACAATCGTCATTTAAAATTGACAATCTGTTAATTTTGTATTGTTATTCGGCCCAAGGACAATTAAAGACATCTAAACAACACTGTACAATTAGACGTTCAAAAAATGGAGTACATCGAACTTTAACTTAAAGTTTGATGTAGCTGTAAAATATGCGAAACACATCAATATCAAATGATTTGGTTGCAAACTACCCCATATAGATAATCAGATATGGATGGTAGAGGGGCTGAATTTGTCTATAGATGGTACGTCAATACTCTGTCAAGTGCGTTCTCAAAATCAGAGCATTCAATCAGAAAACGTTTGCCTGTAAGAGTCCAATCGAAACACTATAAGGCTGATCTTCCTTTCGTGAAACATAAGTGTGTTGAACGTAGACATTCGCGTGACGACAACTTCCTCTCTCTGCAGCTGCTTCACTTACAATGTATCACACCAACACCAACATGTAAGGTTCTATTGCAATTAACTTGCTATCTCTTCCCTCAAAGCATTTGTTTTGCCAATTAATTTCAATAAAAATGTTTATGGAAGGACTACAATTAGATACCGGCAGGTAAATATATTCCGGTGGTGTGTTAATGTTGTTTTACCATTCCTATCTACTTTGAAGTTTCCATGAATCCTGACCATGGATATTGAATTTGTTTAGGTGACGGACCTTTACAGTCCTGTGTATATGAAGAAATGTTTTGGTAAGATGTTTTTGGGGGTTTGTAATTATAATATCATTTCAGTACTGAGTCGATCATTAATTCCTTAACGTTGCTTTTTTTTCATTTGATTAAAACACAGATAAAATGCAATTATTTCAGCTATTGAAACAGAAGCATAAATGGGTGATGGGAAGATATGTAATATTGTTGCTAATTCTTCAGCTTTATAGCTCCAAGAATATAGCGGTGTAAGTGAGGAATATCGTAAGATGTACAAACAAACCGAAAAGTAAGGAAATACAACATTCCCACATCAAAATGAACGATGTACGAAAGAAAAACCTTAATCGTATGTTATAGCCTAAAACAGAGTGCATTGCTGTATTTAATATGTTCAGATTAATTAACGATGCACAGATATGATCAATGCTATAATTATTAACAAAAACGTGCCCCTTTTTTCTAGTTTCAAGCTTGCCAAATATGTTTTTGCATATTTTATTGCCTCTTCGTGGAAGGCAATCCGAGGGGTTCTTATAACTTCCAATTAGTGACGCAATTGGCCGATAACATCTAATAAGCCTGGCACTTTTAAACTATACTATGTTTGTTCCAAGTAAAAATAAATGTAGGGCGTGTAAATATCCTACATGTACACAAAGAATGAACGCGTGTCCATTTTGCAAAAGCGAGGCAGTCTTTAAACAACCTTAACCGTTTAAAGGCGTCAACCTTAATCATCTAGTCTACACCAAACCGATACACAGACCTTAAGAAAACAAAAACAAAACAGGACTGGGGAGTAATTTAAACAGAAGGAAAGACAACATGATAAACCCCCTCCCCAAACCCCGGAATAACCAGAGACAAAGCCATGTGCTTTTCAGGTGTACGGACTCCCAGCATTACTGTATCAATTTGTCACTAATTTTGTTTTATTGATAGAAAGGATATTGCATTAATAGTGATGATTCATTTAATAAACGTTGTTGACACGCAACAAAACCAGGATGATCGTTATCTATATGTACAAATGCATACATTGACAAGGCGTAATGTGAACATACATGTAGATGGGCAAGTGATAACGTTTTGCCAATCGAAGTTTTAAATCATTATGAAAGTTTTAAAGTACGAATAATTTGAATTCTTCATAACAGATATCATATTGTATACGGAAGGCTTCTTCTACTATTTAAACATCTCTGAAATAAGTAAATTTTGTTTCGTCTATTCCACTAAAGGTTTAAGTGTTCGATTTTGACATTTCATTGTGATACACTCTAGTACATACTTTAAGTTGCCCTATCACCCGTTGACACCGTCTCCATATCACCCTGACTTGCCTTGCGCCAGGACGTAAAACCAACAGCAAACCAAACGTTGAACCTTCCAACTAAACTGCACTAAAAGACGGACTACAAACGTATGGTTGTACTGCTACATTTATTTGACGAAACGGTAAGATTTATTAGATTTGTATTTTGAAAAATTATAAATTACTGCAAGTGAACTATGAACCACCATCACAATATTTCGTTTAAATGTTTGAAGCTCCATACTCACAGCATATAACATACTATATCATTTCTAGACCTAGAGATTAATAGAATCCATTACTCCGGTGTAATATGTGGACAGAGAAATTTCAACCTAATGGTAAGGGTTTTGAAGATTTGCTAAAATTCAAACTTTTTATCCCGAGTGTTGACATTTCGCTGTCTGTATAACGCATGAGTTTTAAACTATTGTTTCTTATATTGTTCTACCGTAACAATGCAGTGCGTCATTACCAAGAGCGTGTGAAATGTGTGACATGACCCTGGTACACTGTACCACTGCATAAAAGAATGATGACGGTTTCAAAATAATATAGCACGTGCACAGTAAGCAAATTGCATTATTTCGCTTTATTTGCTATATAAACATGGAAAAGAACAAACGCCATTTTATTGCAAATAATGTATTTGTATATTATGTTTACCTGTTATTCTTTTAAATTGCATAAATCATTACCTTGGTGTTTTGACGTTGTTCTTATTTTTTTTGTTATACAAGACGTTAGCCTTTAGCAATTTTTTTTTTTTTTTTTATCATTTTATTTTTTATCATTTTATTTTTCCAAAGTTTTTTCATAATATAGATACAAAACAGATATTTTCATTTCACACTCTCTAA
>JAUMHH010164700.1:0-17056 GCA_032359455.1 Chlamys rubida | reverse complement strand
AATAACTTGTACTTTAATTTAAAACCTTGGATGACTGGTTTAAATAGTGAAACTGATCAATCCAACAGAAAATACCAGGTATTATTCTGCCTAATCTAAATAGCAAAGTACCTGATAGGATTTAACTCATTCACCCCTGAAATTTCATAATGAACTATTCCAACCTTTGAGTTGGAAGAGTTCAATTGCGTCTTAAGGAGTGAATGAGTTCATATTTCGGCTTTTCTGGTATGACTCGGGGAGAGTAATGAATAAGGCTTGACTTGTGAAATTTTGTTCAATATTAATTCAGGTTCACATAAAAATAAATCTGAGGAGGCTTGTGAAAATGGCATTAGACTGCAGGGAGTCCTATAGTAATTAGGTTAAAAGTCTTACCAGAAAGAATGGATTCTGATCCCCGACTTGGTTCCGTAAAGCTTCCGACCTCAGCTTGTTTTGGCAATAAACACTGTACAAGTGAAACTCTTCATTCTGTGCAAAAAAAAAAAAGTTAACAAAGTAAAACATATAAACATTTCATTAATTTCAGAAAATATTGTAGGTAATTTTTTCTAAAAGCATTCTCCAAGAAATTTTTGTGAGATATTCGAATTAGCTCAACTTAAATATAGAATATACAGAAATTCAACTTCAAAGTAGGATTTCACAAAAAATGGCTTGGATATAACCAATAATTCAACTTTAATGCAGAATTGCAATGAATTCAATTTCAATGTGGAATTTCAATTAGTTCAATTTCATTGTAGGATTTCAATTAATCCAATTTCAATAAAGGATTTCAATTAATCCAATTTCATTGTAGGATTTCAATGAAGGAATTGAAATATATTTGCTTTTACTGTTGGATTTCAATCAATTCAATTTCAACATAGATTTTCAATGAATTATAAAAAATGTCATTTCTTAAGCTGTTCTATGCAATGCATAAATCAAATATGAACAGATTTCAAATGTTAAAATTTAAGGAAAATATCTAGAATCTCCAGTCAAAATAAGGAAATTTTGAAAGTAAACTTACCCTATTTGCAAAACATTTTCCTACTTTCGCAGGTTGGTCTCTACAATTCTGTAGTTCTTGTAGAAATATACTGAAAAGTAAAGATCATTTGTAAAATTTAAAATATTTCGATATTTTGATATAATCTTATACATTTAATTTTTCAATTTCTGCGGTAATTCGATCAAACGTACCAAATTGACTACATGCACATTTGAGGTTTATTGAAATATTAAAACGTTCCGAAGAAAAATTAATTGAATAAAAATTTGTTTATTTTTAACAGGGTATCATCAGATGAAAGTTCATCCATCATAATAGAAATGTTTTTGTGACATATTTTTATGACTTATTTTCTTTGATAACAGATGGAAAGGAGGGGGAGGGGGGTAACAATTAATTTTCACAGAACTAATGAGAGGTTGATAATGAGACATTTTATATGGTTGAAACCATGTGTTATTTAAAAACATTTGAAGAAGCATGAATTCCACATGATTTAATATTATTAGAAATAAGTCTCACTTTTTATGAAAAGAGTATATTTGTTCTAGATTGCCGAAGAGTATTTCCTTCTTGCCCACAAGCTCGTCTGGAATAAGGTGTTGCATGGGTCTACTATCTAACTCCTGCAGGTATCCCTGTAAACAAACAAGTCAGGACATTACTTTTTAAATGTTCAATTTCTCTTCTGATGCAAATTTTTTTAAAGATAATGTAAGAATATTGAAATTGTTTATATTTTCTATTTTCCAACAAAAATTTTGACAAGCATTTAGGATGTATTTCCACTTTTGGAATGTTTCCAAAAATCTTGGTCGCATAGGAATGATTTTGGAAACCAAGATCAATTCCACAATTAATGCTTTTAGTCATAACAAGAAGTGAAATTTGAACTGTTTAATTTAAATTTTGTAAAAATAATTTTTAATAAAATCAAGTCAAAAACTGATAACTCTGACCCTTATGAATAAATTATTTTTAAAACTAAAACGTGACAATGATAAAACTGGTATGTAAGTTAATTTTACTACCAAACAAACCTACCTTTATAATATCATAGAGTTGTGACACATATGTTTTTTCTGTCTCAATCAACTCGTTCAACACATGTCTGAAATAATAAAAATAACTTTGGTAAAATTTGGCACAAAAACTACTACATGTATATACAATAGTGTTTAGTACAACTTCGTGATATTACAAACTTGGACATTTTGAATTATAACCTTATTCATATCAAAAATGATTTTATTTTTAGCTCCTACTGGCAGTTTACTGTTATAAGAATTTAAACTTGGATATCTCATAACTGTTAACTACATATAATTTTCAAGATTATTTTTACTTGTAGTCTCACAAGAAAGGACAATCATCAACTAATAACTATTGATGCTGATAAGATTAGATTGAACATTTAGGAACAGAAACCTGTTCATGTTCTTTGGCGAATTAAAATACCTTGTGAATCATTTATTAGAAGAAAAAACACACAAAAAAAACACTTAAAAATTATTGAAGGCACCCATAAATCATTAAAATCCTAAAAGGAATATGACATACATTAACCTTTGTAAAGATTATATGAAAATCGTTAACATGAAGTCTAACTTAACTCATTCACCCCTTAAATTTCATAATGAACTATTCCAACCTTTGAGTTGGAAGAGTTCAAATGTGTCTTCAGGGGTGAATGAGTTAAAAGGATTTGTCTGTTTGTGTTTTACGTCCTATTAACAGCTATGCATGGTCATTTAAGGACGTGCCAGATTTTGGTGGTGGAGGAAAGCCAGAGTTCCTGGAGAAAACCCATGTAGGCTTCGAACCAGCGACCCAGTGGTGATGGGCTAGTGCTAGTGGTAGCAGAAAGTCAGACACCTTAACCACTTGGCCACCGCGGCCCCTAAAAGGAACAAAACACTGAGCAGGACACTGGCTGCATGCTGCCCACTTACCTCCTCTTGGCCATTAGCATATCGGTGTCCATCATGCTGGTTGACCTTGCTGACCCCGATGACCCTGAGGAGGTTGTAGTTGACATGGAGGTCACGGAGGCGCGGGTCTTCTCACCCACATTTAGACTGTCGGGGAGACTGCCCAGATTTGAACACGGAGGGGTAATATAAGGACGGGAGGATCCAGTGGCGTCGGTTCGTAACTATGGAAACAAACAATTTCAAAAATTAGATGACGATAAAAAGTTAAATTTTGGCCCACTCAAGTTTTTCCGTCCGGTGTTATAAGTTCAACTGACTACATAAACATTATTATTAGTTCATTTCGAATTTGCCATTTTGAGAAGGAATATTTACTGGGGGGTGTAGACAACCTTAAAGAAACTTCTTTATACCTTTTAGGTTTATTGCAAAATTGAACATTAGCAATTTATTGTTGTAAGATTATTGTCCTTCACATTTTTGTCATTCACATTTATACTCAAATTATTGGGTTCTATAGTGATTGTGTAACGATTTAGTTCATGCTATACTAAAAATATTACCCTGGATGAAAATTGATTTTACTGAGGCCGAGTAAATACTTAACTTTGTGAATATAGATTATACATATACTGAAGAAAATGCAAATATTTCATTTGGTGAATATGGATTTTACAGACAGTAGACATAAAATTTGCTTGGTAAATATATCCAGTGTACATAAAGTATTCACACAGGCCAATGAGCTAGAGACGTTTCCTCTCAATCCTGATGAGAGATCATTTAATATTCAGAGACAATCTTTTCTATAGAAACAAATGTTTCACACGTTCTTTTGAAAATGTTGACCACTCACCCGCGCCGACCTTTCGTAAATGCCCTGTTGTCGCTGCTGGTTTTCTGTGTTAGTTTTGCGTTTGGGATCCGAGTCTTGATGAGGAGGGTGTGGCGGGTGGCCGTGGGTGGGCGGTACACGATGCGAGGTACTAGGGCGGACTGACGGCTTCGCCACCTGCTGCAGACTCTGGTGTCGTTTCTCACACATGGCCTGCACATCCTCGATCCGCTTCAGTACCTTCTGGACATTGGCCTGTAAGAGAAATAATGTTTTGATTTAATTTAGATTTTTTTTTATTTCTGAGAGAAATTGATGATAGTTGCCAGATTGTTTGTACTTTAGTCAAGATGCTTTTTTGTTTATGTGATGAAAAATTGTGCCAAGAAGTATTTTGGCATTATCAGTTATTTCAAACTCCATAACTTGAAAATAAATTTTTGAAAAAAAGGTCCACAACTAAATTCCAGAAGATAATTATCTCTCTTGCTACTTACTCAGTCCATACATAACCTTCAAAATAGATAAATCTCATACAACAAGACAAAGTTTTTTACTGCTTCTCTTGGAAAGGAAGTACCTGATACTTACTAAAGTTAAGGTTATATGCTATCTTGTAATATTTTCTCATATTTTTTTAAAAACAATTATCTAAAATTATTACGAAATATCATATTGGTTATCCGTGCATTCAATTTCATTTATCTTTTAAAGAAGTTGTCAGTCGATCCATTATACATGTCCAAATCATCATTCGTAGAAAAAATATTTTACATGTGTCTTCATGCAGAACTCTTTTGTTTAGGAGATTCATTTCACAGTTAGGTGCTCATACCACACCTTAACAACGTTTTGTTTTTTTACAATTTTTTATATGATCTTCACATCATATTTCCTGAACAGAGTGTTCCAATCTTTGATTATACAGTAAAACCCCACCTCCTTGAACTCGGTTTACTTGAATACCCCTCATTCGTCGAACAGTTCGTTTGGTCCCAACTGAGATCGTACATATTCTTTGTAAAGTAACCCCAGATTAGTTGAACCGTTATTCCTCGAATACCTGATATTCCTTGAAAAAAAAATTGTCCCCGACTCTTCATGGTCATATTATTAATCCTATCGTTTTGTCTAACAGGTGTGACATGTCACGTCTGACAGATATTTTACCTGTGTGTCACACCGGCTCTTCGAAAATAGCTTTGGCTAAGACTACAGTTTACCAGTATCGGCACTATACATGCTTATAATAGCATAAGTACTGTTTTACAATACGTACATATGTTTAATTATTATCACTCAAGATTTGACAGATATATATACTTGACGATCTAGAACCAACCTCGGATTACTCGAATACCATCTATTCCTCAAACTATTGATCTGTCCGCCACAAGTACGAGTAAGTGGGGTTTTACTGTATATTTTTACACAAATATCTGGTAGCGGAGAAACTTACTCTGGTTTCTGGAGTGATCATGCTTTCAAACAATTGACGGAACTCTTTTGGGTTGTTGAGACGGAGTTCTCGGGCAGTTGCCACGAAACTCTCAATGTCCTTGAGAGCAAGTTCGGCTCCCTGGGGGCTCTGACAGGCATCCACCTGTTGCTTAGACAGCATGTCGACACCCTTTGTACACCATTTATTGGCCTGTAAAAGGTCAAAGTTCAAAGGTCAAATAATGCTCTCTTTTAAGAGATATATGGTTTAAACAACAGGTCCATTGTCAAATTATGAAATCAAAATAAGACGATGTCATTTCAACATGATATGATAAACAAATGGCTTGTTAAAATAACATTTGTAACTAAAAACACCGACAAACATCACAGGACAAATTTATTCGTAAACTGTCCAGTGAGTAATTCATATAGAACATGATGCCTTAATGTTGAAGACATCGTGAAAAATATCAAGATACATGGTGTGCTATTAATTATATCCGTCTTAACCCTTTCCCCCCTATGCAACTTCAGTAGACTCTCCCATGCATTGATCTGGATGAGTCCATTATGGTCTACAGTGGTGAAAGGGTTAAAAATACATCAAAACATAATGCTGTGTTTAACCCTTTCACCACTGTAGACCATAATAGACTCATCCAGATCAATGAATGGTAGAGTCTACTAAAGTTACCTAGGGGTGAAAGGGTTAACAATAAACAACTTTGAGATAAATTGATATTCCAGAAACCTTTAAAATTTGTAAAATCAATGGAAAATGAAAGTATTTTGTCTTTGTCAGGAGTGAAACAAAACTATAATGACCTTGTCAATTCGGTCCTGAAGGTCATGTGAGGTGTCAAGAAGGTCTCGTCGTCGCCGTAGTAACTCCCGATACTGGTCACACATGCGCTGCAGTTCGATACACTTTGGACGTATGGAGTCCACGGCATAATGGTCATCCATGATGAACTGCTCGCCATTCGTCCTCATCTTCTCCGCCTGCTCGAGGTCTCTCTGGAAAATACAAGAAGATATACTGGTAAATATCATATAGTTATAGAATTAAAATGATAAAACAGTACTATTTCAAAATTACATGGAGCATCCGTCAGAAACTATCAAGGTAAAGAGGATCCAAAATCAATTCTTGTTACCTGTGATTTATAATGATACATAATTCAATAAGTTTCATGAATATCAGACGAGTCACGTTGGAGGATTAAGATTCAGAATCAATGTTTTATCATTATAACTCTCAACAAATGAATAAAATTTCAAACTGAATTCTTATTTGTTTGTGTTTTACGACCTATTAACAGCTATGGTCATTTAAGGATGTGACAGGTTTTGGTGGTGGCGGAAAGCCAGAGTACCTGTAGAAAACCATCTACCTAAGGCCAGTACCTGGCGACTGCCCCACCTAGGTTTCGAACCCGCGACCCTTGGCCAGTGGTGGAGGGCTAGTGGTAGCAGAAATTATCAGATTCCTTAACTACTCCGCCACTGCGGCCCCCCCAAATTCAATTCAAATTTAAACTGGAAAAATCAAAAGAAATCTCCACCAGCTATTGCCTTGCGTTGATGTTGTGATGTCATCACATTGTTCTTTGATGACATCACAAGGGGTAATATTACACCATGTTACATGACAAACAAGAGTTCAAGTTTTAATACATTGCAACAAACTCCTATCCCGGACCGATCAGCAATTTTGCAATAAATTGGGTATTCAAGACATCCATGTGCAAGCTTGCAATAATGTTTTTTAACAATTATGCATTCCTTCAGACATACAGCAAAACCTGTCTTAACTGATCACTGAGTATTCCAACATCCTGCCTAATTCAACATATATTAAGATGATGTTCCAATTCTAAGGAAAACAACAAAAAAGACTTCAGTTTCTGACATATTGTCTAATCCAAAACCTGATTACACCCCTAAGTTTTTCAACAACCTGACTACTCCGACCACTGTGTATTCAGTAATACAAATATCTATGCTTTGTTCATTTAAATTGATAAAAACTAGAATATGTCTGTACAACATGAATGCCCTCGTCACCATGTGAAATTAGTTTCAGTGTTTGATGTTCTATAAATAGTTACAACCACTTCGATCACGGGACGGGACGGGACGGGACGGGACAGACATGGGCAACACTCAATATGCCCCCCTACCCCCATTTTATGGTGGGGGCATAAAAATGGTTGTTTGAATTATTTTATGCAAATAACCAAATCATTTGGTCATCTGGTTTCAGTCGACTATAGCATCGGTGGATATTATGTTCAATCAATTCATGCACAGTTTTGTACTGATCATTTTTGCATAACTTTTTTGTCTATAACATCTGTCAGTCAGAGACTACGGAACACATTTTATATACAAAACTGTTGGGCAGATCAATGGTACGCATCCAGCCTGAAAACAGATACCCTGAATACGCACAAAGTACCACTAGATTATTGATGAGGTGGAGAATAGATACGAACGCTCTGATCCAATAAATTCATGTTTATGTATAATGGAGTACCCATAGTACATAACAGGTTTGAAAATTATTGATTTTTTCTCAGAGCTGTATATATTTGTCAGAACATTAACTATGATCTGCCACCATAGATTAAGGATCCCTGCACCAAAAACTGTATATTAATGTAAATATTGGAAACTGTTTTATCCAGCATGACTATAACTTTGATAAATCATTTCTGTAAAGAAAACCATACTATTATGAGAAATTATGAAGATGAAGATAACAGTGTTCTGAAGGGAAAACAAATCAGCGGGGTTAGACCAAGATTCGAACCCTGTACTTCATATTGTTATACATGTACTATCGTTCTAACCAACTGCGCTACCTGTTCTGGCCCAACTGTGCTCCAGCTATAGCCAAACAGAAGTTAAAGGGAGATAACTTACTGTATATACGAAAAGACACAGTGCAATGAGACAGGGATCCTTAAGTGTTAATTCTAGTAAACTTGGCTTGTTCAAAATATGTATACAGGGCTGCTTTGATAACTTGTTCACCCCTGAGGATACATTTGAACTCTTCCAATTCAAAGGTTGGAATAGTCCATTATGAAATTTCAGGGGTGAATGAGTTAAAGTGACTTGATTGTAAAATATCTGAATTGCGTTTGACACTTTTGAAATTTGAAAAAAAGGAAGTTGGTCCCCAGGAATCATTATGGCTGGATAGAGGGACAACTGGATTAATGGTGGCTGGATAAATATGTGACTCAACTGCTCAATTTGCTTCTATTTTAACTATTTTCTAACATATGTTCTTTTTCTATCAAATATTTTATTCTTAATTAAGTTTGCCATTCTTGTTCACTCAGCTCTTGTATAAAGAGTTATCCTAGAAAGAAAATCTGCTCAAATTAGTGCACCGCTCTTGACAACTCTAGAACTACATATTAGTTTTATTTGCAAGTCAGGGGTAAAATTCTGAAGGCTCCAGAACTACGTTTAATTTGCAAGAAAAGGTTTAAATCTTGAAGGCTAGAACAGTTTGTTGACTAGTTCAAACGTCTAAGACTCAAGTTTCTGGACTTTAAACAGACTAATTACGGACCAAATTTTGGAGAGACTGAAGAACCATGCTGAGAAACGTTCATTTTTTGCTATAGCATTTCAGACACTGATCAGAACGTAATGGCTAGGGTCACGTAACCTGTCAGTAATATATCCAGTGTCTAAGTTCATAAGTATCATATACTTGGCACTTGCATTTATGCAGGTGTAGACAGGTATGACTTTGATTTGAAGTAATAAAAAGTATTCTGATCTAAATTTCTTGAGTGTCACAAACATCACAATTAATTACAAAATGTATTTGACACTCTAGATCCAGTATCTAACCATACCTATAGCTGACACTCAAATAAATCAAATAGTTTTTGTAGCCTAGGTTCATTAAAGATACTTTAAGGTACTTTATTCAAAGTAAAATTATTAGAGCTATTGAAAATGTCAACAATAGTCCTTAATTTTTTAATTTTTTTTTAAAGTTGAATATAACTATCAAATTGTAAGAGTAAACATCACAAAGGTAAAGTTTTAACATTTTTGGGATAAATTTACAGTTTTAAAAGATCAAGCTGACAATAAATAAAGAATGCCTCCAACCCTAATTTATGGCAAGTCAAAGAATTTATAATAAACTTTATTCATTTGTCTACTTTTGAGTCAAAATTACTTACACAGTGATAGTGACACTTAAGATCTAATATCATTTAAATCATTCTTATCAATACCATGGAATGTGTATATCTAAATAGTATACAGGAAATATGTTATTCAATTGACATACTAATCAAATTTAAAAAGAAATAACTGCAATAATTTTTAAGTAGCATTTATATATTTGCCATGATGTTTAAAGTAATTGCCATGGGGCAGAACCTACATGAAAAGAGATGCTTAAAATGACCCCTAATTGACAAATAATAACATAGGCTATCATAGTTTGACAAATTGTAATATAGACTATCATAGTTTGACAAATAATAATATAGACTATCATAGTTTGACAAATTGTAATATAGACTATCATAGTTTGACAAATTGTAATATAGACTATCATAGTTTGACAAATTGTAATATAGGCTATCATAGTTTGACAAATAATAACATAGGCTATCATAGTTTGACAAATAATAATATAGACTATCATATGTTGACAAATAATTTAAATTCACTAATAGAGTCACTATCAAAGTTTACCTTGTTCTTCATACTGAATAAATTAAATTTGAGCAAAAAGCAATAAAAGGGATTTCTGTTGATTTCAATTAAACAAATTCAGATGAAAATTTAAGCATTATACGTTACCTCCTTCAAAGTGAACATTGACAAGTAATTATTACTGCAATTGCCAAAATTAAACTTCAGTAAACGTTTCTATGAATACAGTTGTTTTATGTTGGTATATGAAATATCCAATTTATATATATATCTAAACTTTATTTTTTAATATTTTATTTTAGTATTAGTTTTCTGGAACACCTGATTTTATTCTCTTCGTACTTTTTGAAGGGTTCCATTGAAAATCTTTCCTAAACTGTTCATATTTTGCCCTTAGAATTTAGCTACATCTACCGGTATACATGTATCCCCTATACCTACATTCTCAATCGTGAGCTCAAACATTTGAGAAATGCAAAGAACCCCAAGTAATTGATACCTTTAGTATCTGTGACCTGATCATTAAAGTGAATTCTATCTTCAGCAGACATGATAAAGTTGTGAATTATATTTATCTTGAGCCAGAAAACACAGAAACTCACAACCACCAATGTAAAAAGATACACATGCTCACGGCTAATTTATCTCATTTTCTGTGAAAATCATATCCTGGGAAAACGCCAATGTTTAGACTTTTCTCTAAACTTGCCCATACTCCATGAAATTGTTTATAGAATGTACCAGATTCTTCTTTCAACACAAAAACATGTCATTTAACCCCAATTTGAGCAAAATCCATCACACATACGGAGCTAATTGAAACCATACTACACACCTGTTTCGGTAAATCACAAAATCAAATTCGCTTGATTAAACATATCTTAAAACGATCTTTAAGCATGCCGAGGAATTTAAAACTGTAACAGACATGTGAAGACCTAGAATTTGAACAGACAAAAGTAGATCAACCTATAAACGTACATCAGACTCGTCAATTGTTAATTTAAGACAGGTAATATATTACACCTGTGCACAGGTGAACACATGTACGATCAGGTGGTTCAGAAAAAATGAACAATAAATACTGAATTTAAAATTTACACTTCAGTTCATTTACATTTATTACACACTAAATTAACGTTTCTCTGAATTTTCCCCCACACGTGACATTGACTATTCATAATGCCTTTTAGTTCTTACTAAAAAAAAGTACAACAAAGTAAAAAGCATGTTGTGAGTGAAATAGCGAATTCAACATCTAGCGAAAACATCCACTTTTACCCATCCCCGATGATAGGTTTTTCCCCTTCCTTTTTCTGCAAATATTATTTTTGCTTTACTACTGAGACCCAGAGCTGATCAAATCTTGAATATTAAACAGACATTCAGCCATACTGTCAATATATCAATACCATAGAAAAACCAAAATGCTAAAATTTCATTAAATTGAATAAATTTGCAAAATTTGAACCAATGCAAAGACCTGATGTTGAAGATATATTTGAGGACCAACAAAAGCTTCATTTAACTAGTATCAATCTCACTATTCCTTCCTGGATAATTTGATATTCATCAACATAATTTTAAAATCATTTAAATCACAAGGTTTTCACAACACTTACAAGTATAAACAGTTATTTATAACAAAATGAAGGCAAATCTTTCACATGTGCCAAGGAACATTGTTGAATCATTCTATAAAGGGAGGTAATTTTCACCTACTCATTTCAGACAACCTTTTAGTGATTCAGTTTTTGAAGTAAATTGCAGGTCCATAAGAATATTATCATAATAATAATTTCCTTGATATACATATTTATACAGAACTGTTTGCTACAAAATTGTTTACATAATGAAATGTCGATATTTTATAAAAGCAGAAATTTATTAGAAAGATATGAAGGTCATGATATAAAAACCACTAAATTAAAATAATTTCATACATGTAATTAAAAATAAAAAATTTGCTTACCTTAACAACATAAAACGAACAAGCGTCTTATCTTATATAATGGTGCAATCTTGTTAAAATGCAACCTTTGGAATTGTCATTATCAGTAGACTTAAAAAAACTGATAACATGAGCCCTCTGTTCAAGGTCACCAGCCCATTGATCAAGGTGACACCATCGTCAACAATGAGATAATGGAATGAATACAACTATCAATTCTTGTTAAAAATACCTTCCATATACCTACATAGACTTCTATTTTGCAGATACTGATAAAATTATGGCCCATTTTACGTAAGGCCAACAAAGAAGTAATTTAATTCAGCTTCTCATATATCTACATACCATAGACATAAATTCTGAAAAACCCTAACAAAAATGAGTCATTGTTTAGGTCAACGACGAGTCTATAATTAAATCTAGTTATCGGTATACTCTGACAAATCCTATTACGTCACATTTTCTTTGAAGCTGTCAATAATTTTATTATGTGACTGCCACAAGGTTGGTATCATGGCCTACTTGTACTTATGTAGAATGACCTTGAGACACACTATCACCTTCAGCAATATATATATGCATAAAAGTACCAGAAGGTGATCGATCAATCATCGCCGTCTGTTAAAGTCGCATGATCTCGTTATATCTACATGTATACATGCTGAGGGATGAGAGATTGTACCGAGATTCTAAGGGGAGGGCACTCTTATTATTTTTGAGGCAACAATATGAAACCATATTCAACAGAAGACAATAATAGCTTCAGTTCATTACATGAGATAATTACTTTGTGTTACTTTTTCCAAACAGATCATGTTGAATCAGAAGTTATTTATTGCTTTTGTTTTCAAACAGACTCAGACTTGAAGAAGTGGGTGGAAATAGCATTTGATGGCATTTCTACTGAATTTCAATACATATGAATTCAGGCTTTTTACCAGGCATAGACTTATTGCCATTTAAATATGGTAATTTGGCAAGCAACTTAAACTAAAAAAATCACAAATAAATTGGAGTTCTTCTGCATTGGAGAAAAAACACTCAACTTCATGTGCCATATATTAGGCAAATAAGTCTAGTGTATTTAAAAGAAAAAGAAAAAACTTGCCAGGCACAGATCATTAATTATTGTCAGGATTTTTCTCAAAATTGGACTTGAGCAAGTCTAGTATATATTTATCAAACACAATTTGAGAGCTTGCCAGGGTTGGATTATTATTGTGTGAAAGTCGGTAACTTCTACAGCAATGAACTGTGATTAACCTATAAACATGCGTGTAACGTTGACCGTCGATCATAACAGAATCCTCCTTCGTGACCACGACATACGTTAAGTCCGAGCTTACGACTATCTACGACATCAATGGACACAATGATCCATCAGTGTATACAACTCAAATATTCTGCAGAGATAGAAAATGTGTTTATACAACTCAAATATTCACGACAGAGAAAACTTGAGGACCCAAGATTAAAACTGAAATATCAGATAATTCTGTGTCAATATTTGAACAAACTCGCCTCCTTCGAGCCGTCCATTGATGGAGTTTTTTTTAATGTTTGCCAACATTATGGCGTGTACGCTTCCATTTTGCTATGAAATCAATTTGCGACAATAAACAGGCTTTATCACGATGGATCTTAGTATAGGAAGTTCTCACCTGAGTAGACTCCACTACCTTATGCTAATTAACTTATCAATTTAAAAAATACAATATTTCATTTTTCAGTGCTCAGGGGTACCAAGGTGGGGAAATAAATGTCAGTGACTCATTTTTATCTAAACGTTATAAGCCATATTTGGGACAGATAATCGTCTTCGAAATTCACCAGCTTCTTAAGGATATATGCTATATTTAGACAATAATTTTGATTCCAAAAGAGTTCCAAAATATGAAAAAAGAAGCCTGCAAAATATCTGTACTTTAACCCTTTCACCACTGTAGACCATAATGGACCCCTCCATATAAAGGCATGGTAGAGTCTACTAAAGTTACATAGGGGTGAAAGGGTTAATGTTACTTCAAAGTTTGTCAAATTTTTTTTTATAAAGTTTAATGTTTCGTATATTTTTTTGGGGGGTGGGGGTTGGGGTGGGGGAGGCTTTCCATTGCTTCACCTAACCATTTTTCGTATGAAAATTTTGTATATAAAATACTGCTTAATGCCCCTTCATTTAAATATAGTATTAATCTTATTGCCACCTTGCATAATATGGCTGCCAACAATTATTTCAAAATCCCATTTCCGCACATACATTGCTATACCATTCCTTTACTAGTGTAATACCTCTCCTTTAATATATTGCCAAAATTTTGAATACATGTATTATGGAATTTTTTATGCCTTTTTCTATATACAGCCAACATTTATGATTTCTAGTTTGATATAAGAGCCCACCTATCTTGATATAGCAATATTTTTGACAGCTAGGCTACTGTTTTATCTTAAAACGTGTCACATATTTTTACATGGACACTGCATGGACACTTGGACTACAACATTTCAGTGTATTTTTACAGTGTCCTTTCAATCAAAGATGTCTGTGTGATCATGGTGTAGCATATACATCACTTATACAATGTACCTTAAACATGGAAATAATTAAGGAAAGGAATTTGACCCCTTTGATTACTAAAGGTCAAAGTGCAATATCGTGAGGTCAGTTCATAAATCAAGTTCTTAACAAGACACCAAGTCTCGGTTCTTACCCAACAGAATGTGAGAGTGACCACATAAAAAAAACCATCCACTGACCGTTCCGATACTGGACGTCCAGTTAAAACACCACAAAACTGTCCAGACAGAACATGATACTGTCACCCAGATGCCAATATCTACCTGCCTGGGCGATACTTAAATTCCCACAAAGTTCACATGATATTCCCCCCTTACTGTCGGACACTGTCCTTACAGCGGTAGTAACTGTCCAGTTAGAATGTCATCTCTTGACCGATGTCCAATTTGTATGTCCAGCACATTTCAATAACTGACCACTTTGTCCCCTTAAGGTCATACAACCTGTGGGTGTCACCTGTTCTGCTCACCTGGCAGGTATACCTGTACATGTGACCAGTATATATTTGTACCTGTGCATGTATATATATATATATATATCATCAGGACATATTTCTCTCCATGATACACAGCTTATACATGTTATTATGTGTAATTTGTTTCCAAGACATGCAGATTATCACCCAATGGACATTCTTGACCAGGTGAATGTGTAACAAAACTGTGTAGCAAAACTGACCATTTACCTTAGGTGTACTGATAACATATACCTATAGATACACTTATTAAGTATAAATGTATTACCCTGTATCACACCTGTACAATTACCTGTATCATCAACAAATACAGTTACAATAGTACACTTATGCAACACCAGTACCCATATTTTATTTGCATTAAGGCTATATGCTACCTTGCAGTGATAATGAATCTCCAACCCAAAAGAGTTCCAAACCATGGAGCTTTTAGTTTATAAAGTGAAATTTACGACTTTGTTAGAAATTAATGACAAATTTGAAAGGTACACACAACTTAATGCAATACAAATACTTAATTATTTTTTTTTAACTTAAGGAAATTCTTTAGGTTATTTTTTGCATAAGTGAAGAACTTACAACTGTAAAATTTCCTTAATTTAATATATTCCCTAAATCAAATAATGCTTTTCTATGAAAAAAAATTAACTGAAGGAACATTTTGGAAACTGGTATGGGCCAGTTGGTACTAAAAGAAACACATCCAATCTCGATTCCTGTGATAAGTTTCAAATCTGAAATACATGGACAGGAATGCATTGTATTATATAAGCTTTGCAAGAGGTAACTTTTACCTTTTTTTTTTATTCTCAATTTAAACGCAAAGTCATTTTTATACGTAGTTTTTGAGTGCACTTACCTGTATAATTCACAGGTAAATATACAGGTAAATGCAAATCTGCTTCAGTGCACCAGCACTGCACATGTGTACCTGTACAACATATCTGAGTGACAGGTATGACAACTAACAATTACCTGTACAGGTAATAACTGTTAGTTTTCTTTCATGTCACAAAGAGACACCATAATCAGGGTTATTAGCGAGATATCTCACATTTCTCACAAATAGAAACAAGACCATGACATTTTCATTAGCTACGCTCGAACACTGTTTAACAATTACTAGACTTATCATTTGAAAAATGTGAGTATTGAAGTATATAACGACCCT
Organism: Chlamys rubida; assembly: GCA_032359455.1. Classification (NCBI taxonomy): domain Eukaryota; kingdom Metazoa; phylum Mollusca; class Bivalvia; order Pectinida; family Pectinidae; genus Chlamys; species Chlamys rubida. Next base: position 965 of record JAUMHH010164700.1, on the reverse strand, counting down.
ATCTATAGTGAACAAAATACCCCGAAATATATAGTACAGTATTATAATTGCAAAACAGACAAAAAACGCCTTTGTAATTTACAGCAAAAATGTGTCTCTTTTTAACAAATACCTAACACAATGGAACAAAGTAATTCAAAAAATAAAAAAAAATAACTTGAGGACTGATTTAGCAGTGTTCAATTGCATTCCTGGTACAACTGGCCTTTTTATAACCCCTATAAGTAGTCACAAATGAAAGACCATGCTTGTATGTAGGTTTGCATGTTCAAGTGAAATAATGACACAGTGAAAACATTTCCTTCTGCTTGAGTTACAAATTTGCTATTTTACATATAGGAAGTTACCTTGAAACTGAAGAAATTCAACGAAAATTGATCCGTCATTTGCTCAAACCAGGATGTGACCTTCACGAGATTATTTTATTCAATACTCAAATTTCACTGTTTTGCTTTCTTGTTTGTTTGGAAACTTTTGATTTACAAAATGTAACTTTCATACTTCATATCCTCCATATATTTTTCTCCCTTTCCCAAATTAACCACAAATGAAATTTAAGAATTGCTTTTCATCTTTCTTTTTTCTTTGCATGGAATTATACAGCACTTGAATGTCAAGAACTCACATTTATATCTTTAACACATACACAGAATAATCTGTAAAACAGCTACAACATGTCTCAAAAAGGAAGGAAAGTTACAAAGTTATGTTTTGGATATTTAGCAACAAAAATAAAATAAATTTTGACAAAACTCTTGTTTTGATTTTGAGAAAAGTCTCTAATTATAAGCATTGTCCAAATTGTGAAATTTGTACTAATTGGGGGAGATGGGCTTCCTAATTAACACAGCCAAATATTAACAAGTATTATATAGATTTGCTTATGTATATATGTTTGGTTTGTTTGTGCTGTACGTCCTATTAACAGCTATGGTCATTTAAGGACGTGCCAGGTTTTGGTGGTG
>JAUMHH010164689.1:0-17056 GCA_032359455.1 Chlamys rubida | reverse complement strand
TGGGCCTCTTGTTTTTAAAATTTTGATACATGTAATATTACAGAGGTTATTCATTGTATAAAAATATCACCCATGGCCACAGTACGCTACTGTACACTGCTACCTTAAAGCCAATACATTGTTATACACCAATCCTGTCTATACCTAATTACAGTGTAAACTCATCGAAACTTTGAGTTTGAAGTTTAATGATTGTCATATGATCACAGGCACAATAAAAAGTCAGGTCATAGCAATACTATTGTGTTAAATTTTGTGAAATATGAGTTGTATACACTGTGTTGTATCTTTGAGCAAGATACTTTACTCCGCTTGTTCCAGTCTACTCAGCTGTAAATGAGTACATGGTTAGGCAGTGCTAAAATTGTAGAATGCTAGCTGTGATCGCCAAAATGGCAGCACTGGCTGTATGCTCCCCAGGGAGTTAGGAAAGATATTGGCTGGTTGCATAGGCCCTATAACCACTGATAATAAATGTGTGAACCGGTTAGAGACAACCTACGAACTAGGTTGTGATAAAGCTGTATATAAGAACCTCAAATTATTATTATCGAATTATAAGTAATCATTCTTTAGTTAAATCATCTGTCTAGAGTAAATTATATCAAATAACACAGCTGAATTTAAAATTTTTGATTTACTGTTTTGTCCTAGTTTGGGGATCTTTTCAAACCAGAAACCTGGTGTTTTCTTTCATATCACAAAGAAATAACAATTTTGATTTTGACATTTAAAAGGCTTGAATACAATGAGATCAAAACTAAGAACCATGACATATTGCTCTTTTGAAAACTTTATACCAATATTGCACAAAAATTGAGACTTGAATTGACAGCAATTGAGGTGTTGATAAATGTAATTTTTGTTAACTTTTTATTCAAAGTTACAAGTAGTTGTTTAAAGTTGTATACGTAGGGTTGAGGGGTTGGGGGTCTGGATGGTGTAAACTGCTTCCCATGTCTGTCTGATTGCGTCCTGTCGTGTCCGTGTCCGCTCCAATCTAGGTGTCATGTAGTTCTAGCTTCTTCATTTCTAGCTAATCTAGATAAAACTTTACACAAAATTCGGGTATGAGATTACATGGTCCTTTATCAAGGCCAAGGTCACTGTTCCTATTTATAGAACATTGTCAACTGATTTAGTTTCATCCCTTTAGCAAATTTGTATCGTAACGAAAATCAGTGTATTTTTTTTTCAATTTTATAAAAAAAATTGTCAAGCAATAAAACTAGTTTCACATAATGTGTTCATGTATAACAGACATATTCTTTTTATGAGAGTATCTTTGTATATCCGATCTGTAGTTTTGTCTGAGCTATTTAATACAGTAGTTTAGCTAACATGTCTTTGTAACTCTACTTTAACCAAAAGGTTTTTGGTAGTGTAACCAGTTTGTATATAAGAAAATATTAATTAAAAGGCTTATACATTCAAATGTACCTCTTAACCCCTGTAAATTAAATTGAAGTGTAATATCTGATCATCTAGACACAGAAATCAATAATCATTGACGACTACATGGATCATTGAAAAAGCTATTTATCTTCCTGAACGATTTATCTTCTGTGACTGGGAAGCTATGTGAAATGTATTCTGAAATAGCTAATGTAATATATATACATGTATTCAACATCGCTAATTAACAATTTGCACAACTTGAAATAGTAATTGTATTTTTCATTTCACACCAGATATCAACATTAACATTAGATAAGTATCTGACCTACATATTGTAAATAAACAGAGCATGTTCCCATTGGAAAATAGCTAGGCTCCCTTATCCCTGGTTGGTCCAGTTAAAATTGTCTTTGCTTTTAATTTTTTGCAAATCATGAATTAAAAAAAATATTAGATTAGATATTTTAAATGTGTTACAATGTAAATGTTGCATTGGCTTTCATTTGTTCAATTTCAACATTTGAAAATCCCCAATGTAATTCCTACAGTTTTGCTTAGATTAGTTTCGAAATTTGGATCCAAAGTCAGCAAGGCCAAAACCCTTGATAAAGTTTTAATATTTAAACTTATACCTTCTCCAACCTATTTTTGGCTTGTGTCATGGAAGATTTGACAAATTTAGGTCAAAGTAATTAGGACACTTAAGCTTGCTGCCATTATCGGAACTTTAGAAATAATATCCTCAGAATAATATGAGAGTCTTTTCAACAAAATATGGGAGTATGAAATTTTAAGTTAAAGAATAAAATTGTGTTTCTAAACATCTAATTGGAAATACATATGGACCACACATACCCCGGTACCAGTTATATGTTAGAATCTATGTTCCTTTGTGGTAATTTAGTGATAAGCTTCATTGTACTTATAATCTTATCGTAATAATGGTGTCAATATTTTCTGTGTCTTAATCAACACTTTGAATGCCTGTTTTCATAATCATAATGTGGTGTATCGCCATATTTAAGTGCATAGTGTGGAGACCACATACTCACTTTACAACTGTGCATTACTGTGTATTGTGAAGCATGTGAAATTTTTATAAAAGCCTTTTAAAAGTTTCCGATGGTTGTCGGTTAACTGTTTGTGTTGAAACTTATTAATGTAATGGGCTCATTGTTATAAATTTTAGGGTGTTTATTATATACACATGGTGTGAGTTTGATTTGAACAAAGCCCAGGGCTGTCCAGGTGTGAAGCCGTGTATGAATTAAAATTAAAAAAGGCTAATTCCAGTGAATTTAGGTTACATCCTTAAGGGCCTGGACTTTTGTAGGGTCAAGCAATCATGGTTTTATTCCCAGAACGCTAAGAATTAGCTGTTTAATAAAAGTAAAACCTTAAAAATTCACTGGTTTATATGTTATACAAGATTTGTCAGTAAGGCTGTAACAAATATCACAGTATGATGGTGCCTACGATACGTATCACGATACACGTATCTGCTCAAAAGGTCAACTTCATGATGACTGAGCGCAGGATTTTACAGAGTTCTGTCATAGACATAATTATATATGTTTAGTAAATGCTGTCAAAATGTATTTTTGTATGATCTTTTGTACTTTTACGCGGTGGGCAACACCTTTGCAGAAGGATGCTTAAACAATAAGAAAACTCTTAGAGTTTTATATACCAACAAATTTATAATTTCAGTACCCTAAGTGTATTGCGATTTGAAATGATGTATAAGAAGGTATCACGATACGATTCAGTACTATATGTCGTTGCAGCCCTATTAGTCCGGCCATCAAATCAATAAATATAAAACCTCCAAGAAACATGGTTATTGTGTTCTAGTCCCTGCTGTTACTTATCTTGTTAAATTGCATCAACGCCTCATATTTATCTTTTGCCGTATTGGCTGCTCTGTTTCCCCCATTAATACTGTAACTTATACTTCAGATAATATATATACATACACACTTCTTCTTCGCTTTTGATGAAGCTCATACAATTTGGTGAGAAAAATATGTACGTGCTGAGATGAAGGAATTAACTTTGTTATACACCATTGTATATATATCAATCTCTCTTCACCCCTCATAGCCTTCCTTTTAAATTGGACTTATTTGATAAACAGATTTTCAGATGATGTCTTTATTTTCTGCAAAAAGGAGTAAGCTGGATTTTCAATGAAATCTTGTTCTTAAGACTTAAACTCCCATGGGTTTTTCTCTGTTAAATACAGTTGGTATAACAGAATGTGACTTTGAGTTTAGTGCAGTTTTTATGCACTCATAATCTTTTGGGAGGCGTAGGGCTGGATGGGGGTAGGGCATATAGTGTTACCTTTGTCTGTCATGTCAAATCCTGTCCAATCCAGATACATTGTCAATGTTCTGTCAACTTCATTTCTGACCAGATCAATATAACACTTTTTAAAAATATAAATCAACTACAAAACTTTGTCGAACGAGTTCCTGTGTCAGTTCCAAGCTAGGCCAGGGTCAAGGTCACTGTTTTTGTTTGTAGAAATGACTGCCGATTTAGTAATATCACTCCAGCAATTTTGTTCTAAAAGCAGATTTTTATCAAACCTTATACAAAGGTGGGACATTGATGAACAACAATTTTTTCGAGTATAAAAATGCAAGGTGGCCAAACCAGGATTTGTACCCTGGACCTCCATTCAAACCAAGCTACCTTGTTGATAGTAGTATTCCCTGATCCAGTCACCGTTTAGTTGTACACGTATCTTAAATAGAGGACCTTACATGAGTGTCCATGTCATATTGAATTTATTAAAAGAATTTGATAATTTGATATGACACAAGCCTTTATAAAGGTGTCATATCAAATTATTGAACAAGTTTAATAAATTCAATATGACATGGACACGAATGTAAGATTCTATATATATATAGCACACAACATGAATTCATAATTTGAAGAAAAAAAACTTCAGCTAACACTATACAGGTCAAAACCTGAGTACTCTGATCATAGTATTGTTGATTCGTGCAGTGCAAAGTAGTTCCAGACTTTTGTTTATATTGAATCATTTTAATTAGCAATGAAAATAATAATGGTATAGTAAATAAAAGTAGTACCTGTACTGATGCCAACAAGTGATTTATTGAAGCTGGAAAACATGTATCATAATGGTTGTAAAATAAAGATAGTTTACTTTTAAAGAAAAGCTTCAGGAGAGTTCTCTAGTGATAAGCCTTCCGTGAGACACACTAATGACAAGACTTAATCGCTAGTAGGAATCAACTGACATGTTCATTAACTGGAAGTAAATGGTTAATACAGACAAGGTCAGATGATATCAATTGGTTCTATCTGATTGGACGTTTAGAAGTCTGTCGTTGCAACCTTACATAAATGTTGGTCAACAATGACAAACAACTATTATGATGGTTACCAAGATAATGTAAATAATTGTTCAGGTCTTTTTTCAAGCACACAATATTTGTATACTTTGTTCAGGTAAGCAAGTTACTTTGGCCTCAAGGGATCTAAAGCTAGACAAATACACATTAAGACATTCCTATCTAATGACACATCTCTTTGTCCATCTTTAGCTCAGAAAGTGAATCTGCTCATGCTAAAGAACCCTTGTAATCTGCTTACAATGGTAACAACTGAATTATTTTGTGTGAATTTAATATAGACTTACCGTATTGATGCTGTTTCGTCACACTGTCGTCTGCTGTCTTTTAAAATAAACAAAATCTCTTCCCACACTACTGACCAAAATTCAAACTAACTCTGGTGTTAATGCATAACCTTATAGTCCATGGGATCAAGACCTACACAATAAAGAGGCCAACTCATCTTTTAGGGGCTTTGAAGCTGGGTCAGATAGGCTGGTTTGCTTTACATGACATATCCTCCCAAAGTAGTGGGCACATTTCAACCAAATTCCTGCTGGCTCTCCTCTCACACTATTAGACAGATTTCATCTTGATTTCCAAAGTAACTACGCTAAGTGAACTCTTCAAGGCCCTTGGGCATCTTGTTTACTTCATCTTAAGTTCATTCATGAATACATATAACCCAATGTTTTGTTAAAAAGCATTACAGAACTGGTATATGACACTTTATTACAGGTCTAATTTAAAGGCAAATTTAGCTTGGGCTTGTCAGGTTTGAAAAATGAACATCTCTGGCTATTCTTGAGAACTGAAAATGAGAATTGAGGGGATGGGGGGTGTTAGGGATTGGGGGGGGGCTTATTTGCGAGTATCCACTCTATTCTTTTATATTTTATATTTCACGCAGACTGATACCTTATTTGAGGGTGGATGGTTTGTTGATATTGTATAATGTAATTTGAGATAGTATGTGAAATGTAACACTTGATATAATGCCCCTTGTTATATTTGCCACCTCGTTTATTTGCGAGTATCCACTCTATTCTTGGGTAATTTACCAAAGTGGAGGGAGAGCATTTTTAAGTCAAATACGGTATCTTATTCTGACTCTACAAATCTATGTCTCTATGTACTCTATTCTTGGGTAATTTACCAAAGTGGAGAGGGAGCATTTTTAAGTCAAATACGGTATCTTATTCTGACTCTACAAATCTATATCTCTATGTACTCTATTCTTGGGTAATTTACCAAAGTGGATAGGGAACATTTTTACGTCAAATATGGTATCTTATTCTGACTAAAAATCTATATCTCTATGTACTTTATTAAAAAAGAAGCTGTTTTTATACGAACTTTTATTGATAAGTCTGTGAACAGTATTATCTGTCTTGATGTAAAAGGAGTTTTGAAGTGCTGACTGACTGACTGGCTTATCTCAAAGCCCTAGTTATGTAAATAGATAATGGTATGTGGACCCCATTTCACGCAGACTGATTACCTTATTTGAGTGTGGATGGTTTGTTGATATTGTATAATGTAATTTGAGATAGTATGTGAAATATAAAACCTTGATATAATGCCCCTTGTTATATTTGCCACCTCGTTTTCTGCCAACATATTTCAGCATTTCAGCATCCCTTTTTCGTTATACATTTCCCTCAATTTATCGCCAAACCCCTTTATAACGCCAACATTTGTTTTGGACAAATGGTGGCAGTATAACATGGTTTTACTGTATTTACGAAATAATTGAGCTTCGATTGTCAAATGTAAAAATAATTTGAATTTAGCAGAATTACAAAGAGTGGAAATAATTAATTTAAGCTCTCCCTCTGAGTTCAGTGTGATGCAATGCACTACTGGAGAAAATAGGACAACAATAAATAGGTGAATGTTGTGTTGTCCAATAAAGTGGGTCTAAATAAAATAATTCTGAGTTGGTAACATGTACAGCTGTCAAACCTCCCGCATTTTGACCAAAATTTACCAATCTCCCTCGAAACTCCCTCATTCAAGTCTCCCTCATTGGAGGTTGCAGAGGTTGACACCTATATGACCATTTACACCCAAAATTATAACCCTAGGCATTGGTTAAGCCTATACATTCTTGTATAATACTAAAATAGGACCCGTTGTACATGTGTATGGTTGACATCTCTACAGGGACTTTACACTGCTGTGAATACTAGACGTCTCTACTGACATCCCTCTGATCTACTTTGATGTAGGAAGTTCAGCTTGTTTGTTTGCTGAGTTTAAATAAACTAGTGTGTACATACATAAACATAAATGTTTAGCCGAACAAGTAAACTGTTGACTCCAACCTTCTTTAAAAACCAATAAGTCATGTTTTCTCAACTGTTTGCGGTATTTACATGGTATATCAAACGTCCACAGTAAATATCCTGTGGCGTCTCAACATTACGACGGCTTTGATAATAGCCCTTTAAATGTATTTTTAAAATAGTAATAATAAACCTGGTATTGTGTTTTGGTTCATAAGTCTGTTTATCGTCATCGTACGAAGTTGTTGTTTGCTCTTTTCCTTTTTATATACAGCCCATTCTGATGATGCCTTAAACTTTACTGTCAAAGTTTCATACAATGACATTGTGTTACCTTTAGGTAAATAAATATGTGTATCTACTTCATTACTTGTTATTAATTGTTTGATTTTTCATTCCCTGATCCTGTTGGTGCCTTTCCCTTGCAGTTTTCGTTTGATTATTCCTACTGGTAAGTAAACTACACTTCTGTAAATTGATTTATTTTTCGCGAGTACATATTTTCACACTTTTTCTTCCAAAAATATTATTAAATAATTTGAATTTTCAGAAAAAACAATAGCTGTTATAAGTTCTTTGTCTTATTGTTGTGGAATAGATATTTGGGAGACATTTGAATTTGTGAATTAAGGTTATATGTTTATATGTACCTCACACAGTATACCTATAATTTGTGTTAGAATTAAGTTTATATGCTACCTTTCGTTTTATTACTGTGATTTGTGTTAGAAGTAAGGTTATAACATGCTACTTTGCGTGTTTGATACCTGTGATTTGTGATAGAGTTAAGGATATATACTACCTTAAATGGTATGACTAGGATTTGTATAAGAGTTGTCTCCCATGAAATATACTTCTTTACCTAAAGAGTCCTCAATTAATCAGCGGAGTCCAAAGTGCAACTCATCATAAAGTATTTGACAAGTTTCTTAGTATGGAATTTATTTAGAAAGATTTGGGCATAAATCAGTAAGCCCTCTAATACTATTAAATAAAGTTATATATATAACATTATTTTGAGACGTAAACTAACTTCATCTACTTGTTTGTACGAAAGGTCCCATGATGGTATGGTGGAGACCCCTGAGGGTGTGTTGCAGGCCACACCTGGATCAACCTATGCCAGTCAGCGTGAAGTGTTCGAAGATCTTGGTCAGGGCGTACTTGACAATGCATTTGAAGGTATGTTTTCATCTGCGATTCATAATTCAAAGTTTAATCCATGGTAATAAAAAAGTCTTAAATAGGCATTTCTTTGTCAACAAGAGTAGTATGGATACCACTGCCAAACAACTATGAATTGGATACTTTTTCTGCATGACAAAAAGTGAATAACAGTTTTCTGAGAGTATAAATATAATGGAGCCAGACCTAACCCCAAAAAGTTCAGACTTAACAAAAATTGTATAGGTTAGTCTGGAGCTGGTGTGATTGGCGGCGGCTTCGTACCCCACTTCCGTATTGGGTCATGGTGCTGCTATGAGACTAGTTTCTTTAGGACAAACAAAGTTAGGATGAGACAAAGATTAGGCCTGTGAGTCGTCTTACAAAATTAGAAATATAAATTAATACAATTTTGTAAGATAGACGACTCTTTGTCTCCTTTATCATTCCTTTCTATCCCTTCACTACCTACTCCTACTCATTTTCCAATCTTTTCTTTGTCTGCTGGAGAACTTAACTACTTGGAAGTGAAGCGGACATAAAACTAAACCACTCAAATAAACAATCAAACAACCTAACCCTTGACCTCTGATCATAGTATCAGGTCACTCGAACTAACTGAGATACCTAATCTGTCATGAATCTACTACAGTTATATCCATTCAGATATTAAGGGGAGATAACTTTTATTCAGTTTGATTTTTTGGGATATTAATAACCATCAATCATATCAAATAAAAATCATGGGAATGTCTTTCAATGATTACTTGAGTTCACTAGTAAGCTGATTTTATCGATTCTGGAATTTGTAATCGATAATCGGAATTCCAAAAGACAAACCTATGGAATTCCAGAAATAATGGATCATCAGCCGATCACTCATGGTCAGTGTTGTTATTGTAGGGTTAACTGGTAATTGTTTACTCCACGCAAGGTAGAGCTCCAGCTATATATTATTGTTATTGTAGGGTTAACTGGTAATTGTTTACTCCGCGCAAGGTTAGAGCTCCAGCTATATATTATTGTACTTTATATATTATTAATCTGTGTCAGTTAGAGGCTAAAGTGCCTGAAAACAAGTTCATGGGAGACCGGTCAGCAGGTCTGTGATACTGGTATAACATCTACTTATGATTAGGTTCAGTCACTGGACATCAGTCAGTAAACACTAATTGTGGTAAACAACCCAACCTCTTCTCGCTAATTTCCAATTCATTATCCATCAATAAATTGTCATTCCGTCAAAGACCTTGTAGCAGGAACTTGAATTGATTGTGTTGTCTGTAGGGTTCAGATTTACCTACGTTATCATATTTATGCATTGTATCTTTGAAAATGGCACCTATAGGAAAAAGTTGTGTGACGTCATATTTCATACATTGCCACTATACCAGAGATACAAACATGGCAATTGGTTATGAAATGGATCTATGTCAACAATTTCAGTTTGTTGAGTGCAGGTGTTTACAGTGGCCCAGCTCCGTATCTTAATGAAGAACATACCAATAGGAATAACATTCAATATGGCCATTATCCCCGTAAGGAACTTTGAGCTTGCTTATAAATAATATTTCAGATGAGGAAAGTTACACAAAACTGATGAAAATCAACATAATACCACTTGTAACCAAATAAAACATGAAAATTAGAAATAATTCAGTACTATTTCCATTAATTGAAATCAAAAGCTTATCAAGGTCTTTTTAACCCATAAATCCTGGACCATGTTCTTTATCATTTGAATATTATTGATGGATTAAACGTCTTACAGATCAATGTGATTGACTGATTATAACGAAGACATATAAATATGGCTTGTGATCTTTGGACTGCAAGGCATTTATAAAACTTGATTGATAGACTGGGCTGTAAAGCATATCTTACAGATCCATTAATTCATGAACCCTAAGACCTGTCTTATATCCATGTGATTGATGGACTGCAGGACATATATCTTATCAAAACTTGATTGATGGACTCTTAAGACATATCAGGTTTGAAGTATAAGATATAATGTACCATATTTATTAACCCATTCATCCCTAAAGTCACATTGGAACCTTACCAAATCAAAGATTGGGCAAGTCCAGTTTAAATATGTAGGGGTGAATGAGTTAAGGCCTTTTCCCTTGAGGACAGTTCTTTGATAGGGATGTCAGTCTGGAGAGGAAGTGCCGGAGACTGATGGCCAACATTTAAACTGTAGAACCATTTCGTTGGGATCACAGGGGCATAACGTACCCAGCGACTGAAAGCCTAAAACAAGATCAATATTAATAGTAGTTGCGTGCCCCTGTGTTGGGATCAGGCTGTAATAGAATGATAGATCCCGTTGATCGTAAACTATAAAACGTATCTTGTAGATCGCTGTGATTGACAGACTGTAAGGTATATCAGGTTATATATACAGATCCCTATGATTGACAGACAACACATCTTACATTCCTTTTGTTTCTTGTCATGACAAGCCTTATCACTGATCTCGGTGTACAATTAACAATTTATATGTATTACACCTACAGACAACCAGCTATAGATATAGATCTTATTTATATGTAACCCCAGCATTGATTTGTACAGGGTGTGATACAGAGATTGCCACAATACTTTCACGACTCCCTACAAACACTTTGAAAATAACGCACTCAAGGATGGGCATCACATTTCAGACTAACTCCCAGAGCAAGGATTGGAGCAACGAACAGTAAAATATTGCTGCATATAGAGCAGTGATGTCCAAACTAAAAACTAAATGGAACATATTTAGAATATATTGCCATGATTACTTGAATTTCTAAAAGAACAATACATGACCTTTGATATTTAGCTGATATTCAATACGACATCTAACAACTAAAATGAAAAAAAAAACAATTAGAAAAAAACATTAAGGATCCCCATGCTGCTACCAAAAACTATTCTGTCGCTTTTCTGTATAATTTCTGAAAGAAAAACCATAACTTGTAGGAATTCAATGAAAAAATTTAAGATGAAATAAACAAAGTATAATCAACAACAGTGTCCGGAGTCCGGAAACTTCAGTGGGGCTACACCAGGACTTGAACCCTGGACCTCAAATTGTTATACTGTCGCTCTAACCAACTGATCGCCAATGAAAGTCCCCTGGCCCAATTGTGCTACAGCTATATCAAAAAGGAAATGGAGAGAAGGTTACTGAATGTATACAAAAACACAATCTCTAGTGCTTTGCCTGCAGTGAGACAGGGATAAGGAAGAAGTCAGCGGAATGAAGGAAGGAATAAGAAGAAAAGAAAGTTGTGGGAGAAAGAAAGGAATAAGAAAGATAAACAAATTGTGGGTGAAGGAAGGAATAAGAAAGAAAGAAAAAAAAATTGGCAGGAAGGAAGGAATACAAAAATTAATTTAAAAAAAAGGAATAAAAAAGAAAAAAAATTGTGGGAGGAAGGAAGGAAGAAGAAAGAAAAAATATTGTGGGAGGAAGGAAGCCAAGGAATAAAAAAGAAAACAAATATGGGAGGAAGGAAGGAAGAAGAAAGAAAAAAAATTGTGGGAGGAAGGAAGGAATAAAAAAGGAAAAAAATTATCTGTAGAACTCTTCTGTAAAGGAGAACAAGTCACAGTAAGATGTATCCTTAATATTGGTTGGTAAGGACATTAAATCACCTGTAGTAGGTAGATACACCGACTTTATAAGCAGGAAATTCAGTCGTGTGACTTTCCTTTTCCCCAGGTCAAATTTCAAACATTTTAATGGATTTGGAAATAACTTCCCACTGTGTAAATGGACTTATTGTGTCCATTTAGCGTGCTTTTTTGCATTAGGACTAAATCGCGTCCAAACAGTGGGTTATTTGAACATTGACTGCAGCATATATTTGCAGTCTGTTCAGTGTTATCAAGTGTGACTACTTAAGGTATACACACACTATTGGCATGTTATTGTAACGGATATTTATTTGTTGTGTGCCATTTAAATTTCATTTTATTTGAGGATATATTGGGAAATGTGCGTAAATGTGCCCTTAAGAGGCATGTCAATAAAACCAGTATTGTTTGTGTTCGCTGTTATCAAATCTGCTTGGCTCTCTGTGATACTTATATATATGGTTTAAATATCAATTTCAAAATATGGAAAGTTTCATTTCAGGAAGTTATCTTATTTCATACAACAAGCTTATAGAGTAATCATAAATCATTAATATTTGTAAAAGTAATGTACATAGACAGTTAAACATCATGTTTCATTTTCTAACATCATTAGGTTACAGGCATCAGAAGTTGAAAATTTCAAAAAACTTCATCTTAAGAACTCCAAGGCCTTAAGTCACATCATTTGGCCATAATAATGTTTTAGAGGTGAAGGCTATCAGTTTTGTTCGAATAAATTACACCATTATTGACCTACATCTAAGGTCATAGGGGCTAGTGGGATTAAAATGTGGTCTGTAGCTTTTTTGCTGAAATGTAGTTCTGTAAGTTTTTCTTTGCTACTTTGTCATCAGATACATTGCCAACAGTTTACTGACTTCAGGGGAAAAGGGGAATTCATGTCTTACAGACTTTTCCAGTTCAAATGATTTACTTTAACTTACATTCCAACCAAGTTCCTATTTAGGACTTTCAAAGTGATTGCTACAGCCCCTACGGGCCTCTTGCTTTAATATGTTGTGATCATGCGTCCAAAAAACCAGGTCCATTTTATAAACATTGCAACTATATAAACAAAATTTTAAAAAGCTGTGTTCATTTTCCAGAACAAATTGTACACGCCCTGACATATGATATAACAACTAGACATTTGTTTTAATTTACACGGAAGTAGTTTGTATCACAATGGACTCTTTTCTGCCATAAAAGGTAACGATACCTGCTGGAACCCGACACATACCATGATTGATTTTATCTGAAATTGTGTATTTACCTGCAGCCATGGTAAAGCAGCCATTGTGATGGTCGTTCTAATTGTAGCATTATCTACGTATATGCTAGCGTCGTGTAGTTAGAATTAAATATTTACTGGAAATCCTTGTCAACCAGATACAATGACAATGCAGAACAGAAAATGAAACATTTGTATATAAATAATGCATAATGGCCAGGTCTACCCAAATATATTAATCTTTCTAAAGTCCTGGATACAAATTTGTTAAAATCAGAATGTGGAATGATATCTTACCACTGGGGACAGGTTATTTCAGATGCAGAAATATATCACACATAGGCAAGAAAATCTTAATGCTGTGTATGTAAAATACAGAACATTTTATGATAATAGGTACATAATGTATGATGGAATAGAAATAGTGTTTTAAGGTAGAAAGAACGAGTGTCCTCTGTTGTACCTCCAATGAAAAAGAGTTCTAATTTTGTTCAGTGTTTTGTTGAGTTATTTGCTCTTTTACTGTAGCTTGAGTCTTGAACAAAAGAAATCTTATTTATTAATATTTTGTTATCATGAAAACATCTTCACTTAATCTCCTTATCACCAAATTACCGTTATGTTATGTTAGCAATTTTTCTGCAATATTACTGGGATAAATTGTACAACTTTTTAGCTCCCTGAAAGGGTCAACAACCTATAAATGTGTTTGTTTGAATGCAGAGGGATTAACCTAAATTTAACAGGAACATGACATTTCAGTGGCTGTATACAATAGTAGGATGGGTAAAAGTGACACATTCTACCTTAAGGCTGTATGCTACAATTTGCACATTATTCCATACAGTTTATATTAGAGTTCCCATGCACTTTTTAAATGTAACTCCAGCTAACAGTAATTATACTTTCTTTAAAGTGAAATTTAAAAGGATATTTCAACATCATTTCATACAGACCCACAGAAAATGAAGGAATCTACCCCTAATTAATTATCGATCACCACAATGTATATCTCGGCTACCTTCATTTCAATTATTTATGACGTACTGCAATTACTTTTCAATGAATATTCAATAGGCTTTTATTTAAATGATTAAGAGTCAATTAAATACATTTATGAAAATAATATACCGATAAGGTTATTCTCAGTTCACAGATGAAATTCCCCTGGAAAGTCTTTAGTAGACCTATTCACTTTCACTACAGGACTAGAACTCCCAAATGCACATTATCAAAGTCAGGCCCATCACAACATATTCAACATAGTTTCTCATCATGGCTTCTATGATATTGACGTGCAAATTTAAACAATTGCAAATCAATTTTATAATCCCCAGTTCACTATAAAAGGTCTGTTGTTGATGCTACCTACTGTATAACATGGTGCTATTGCCACTTGTTATTGAGATTATTCATATGATTTCTGTGTGATGTAGAGTTGATGCTATCTTAGTATACAAGCTGGAGTCTATCTCACTGTATTTGATTTCATAATTTTGCTAGGGCAGAGAGTCCAAGATATGTTTTATATCTCCAATGAAGAAGAGTTCCAATTTGTTTGGCATTTGTTTGACTTAAAGCTGTTGACCCGTTTACTGAAGTAAGAATTATATACAAAAGTAATAACTGTATATTATATTATTTCCTTTTTTTACATCATCAAACCATGGGAATTCAATATCAGACCTTTTGAATATATGGCATGTATATATAGCTTGTCCAATGTGCTACCAGTCATGATATAAGTCATGTCGGGGCTGCGATAGCCAAGTGGTTAAGGCGTCTTACATTCTGCTACCACTACTGACCTCCCCACTGGGTCGCAGGTTCGAGGCCTACATTGGGCAGTCGCCAGGTACTGGCCGTAGGTCAGTGGTTTTTCTCCGGGAACTCCAGCTTTAATCCACCACCAAAACCTGGCACGTCTTTAAATGACCATAGCTGTTAATAGGACATAAAACACAAACAAACCAAACCAAATTTAATCATGTCAGGTTTTTTTTTTGCATCATAAAATCTACATATTTATATAGTCACCTGGACATGTCAATGTTGTATAGTAGAGAATCTAATCTTGATATAGTGTTCATGTGGATTTTGGATTTATGAGTACTATATTTCATAGATTTTCAACATTCGATAGTCTATACCCTAAGCTATTTCTGTTATTATACCCCCGCAACGAAGTTAGGGGGGTATACTGGAATCACCCTGTCTGGATGTCCGGAAAACGCCTCCTTAATTAACAGGTGGATTTCATTGAAACTTTGCATGAATGATCGGTATCTTTTGTAGTTGTGCACTGGCATTTTAGTTTGAGATTTCAACCCTTTTTGATGGGAATTATGCCCCTTTGTGCGAAATACTTGTCCGCGAAACTCCTCCTTAACTAACAGGTGGATTTCATTGAAACTTTGCATGAATGATCAGTATATCTTATGTAGTTGTGCACTGGCATTTTTATTTGTGATTTCGACCCTTTTTGATGGGGTTATGCCCCTTTGTGCAAAATACTTGTCCGTGCAACTTCTCCTTAACTAACAAGTGGATTTTATTGAAACTTTGCATGAATGATCGGTATCTTATTTAGTTGTGCACCGGCATTTTAATTTGGGATTTCTACCCTTTTTGGTGGAGTTATGCGCCTTTTTGCGAAACACTTGTTACTGGTGGGAGACTATATTGCTTTGCCTCAGTAAGCCTTTAGCTTACAGTTCTGGTTTATATAGGAGCGGGGGTATGAGTAAGCCTTTAGCTTACAGTTCTAGTTTAGGACAATCCTGGAAAATGGGGGCACAACCAACTGTTTTGGGGGCCAATTTTTACCAGTGGTTTTGGGAACACTCCTATGTAGACTCCTAGATGTGTTTACCAGGTATACTGCACAGTAGAGATCTAAAGCCAGATTAGCTGTTGATTGCAGTGTTTTGTGTGGCATTCTCCCTAACATAGATTAATTAATCAATTGAAATAATCATAGGAGAGTCCTGATTGATTAATACCGGATCGGTTAGAAACGACTTTGATGTTGGGCATACATATAGAGCCGCTGGTTATATTTCATTTTATATATAGCATCTGACATCCTTGATCAGACATTTCACAGTTGACAGCGACTGGCAGGAATATTGATGTACCCGTCACACCGTGTCACAAAGACACGGGCGGGAGTCACTTTGATACCTACAGCGTCACACTCCCCGTTGACGTCAAGCTTTAAAGGTGTAAATTAGGTATGTAATGATCGGTACAGGATACGCAGGATTATGTGGAGAAGTCACCGGGACCACGCCCTGGTCAACATGAGTTTTATCAAATATCGATGGATAAAAACATATATGTATATCAGTGCTGATCTTGTTGCTAGGAAAGAACAAACACGGGACAACAGATCTATTTCTCTTGAATGCTCGAGTTTATTGATTCTCTTAAACTAATACACTGCCCGAGATCAGACTTTACATAATCTGTAGACCGTTCAATCTGGCTTAGTAGATGACAAAATGTATTCCCCTGCAATGAAGAGAAATAAGTACCCCCGCAATAAAGAGAAATACGTACCCCCGCAATGAAGATAGTAACGTACCCCCGCAATGAAGATAAATACGTACCCCTGCAATGAAGATAAATACGTACCCCTGCAATGAAGAGAAATATATACCCCCGCAATGAAGATAGTAACGTACCCCCGCAATGAAGATAGTAACG
Organism: Chlamys rubida; assembly: GCA_032359455.1. Classification (NCBI taxonomy): domain Eukaryota; kingdom Metazoa; phylum Mollusca; class Bivalvia; order Pectinida; family Pectinidae; genus Chlamys; species Chlamys rubida. The sequence goes on along the minus strand of JAUMHH010164689.1, from coordinate 263 downwards.
TACCCCCGCAATGAAGATAGTAGCGTACCCCCGCAATGAAGATAGTAACGTACCCGCGCAATGAAGATAGTATCGTACCCGCGCAATGAAGATAGTAACGTACCCCCGCAATGAAGAGAAATATGTACCCATGCAATGAAGATAAATACGTACCCCCGCAATGAAGAGAAATACGTACCCCCGCAATGAAGATAAATACGTACCCCCGCAATGAAGATAGTAACGTAACCCCACAATGAAGATAAATACGTACCCCCGCAATG